>OMNN01024793.1:0-11636 GCA_900302755.1 Chromis chromis
GTGTGAGCAGTCTGGCTGTCTGAGCTGTGGTGTGTGTGTATTGTTATATGTGTGTTCTTGAGCCATCAGGAGAAGGTCTAACCTCCAAAACGCAGCTCTTGGAATAATTTAGGTGTAACCGAAAGTATGTCTGATGATTTCATGCATGCTTGGCAGCGGTAATCAATCTCTTTGAAGTGGTGGCCCGTCTCATTTGGAAACCAAATAAACGGGCACTTTCACCGAGCTGCTTGACAACAGGTTAAGTGATTGTTTAAAATAGCACCGTGATTCTAAGTATTTATGTCACTTTAACAATCCCAAGTATTCTATAACAATCTGAAGTGGCCTCTTTGTTGTTTTTCTGCACCGTTGTGCCACCAAAAACCTCGAAATCATCATGGAAAAGGAAGTCTTTCAGCGTATTTTGTTAGTCTCCAGTAAAAGTTCTGCATCACATTTATTGCCACCACCTCCGAGAGCTCTGATGTTGCTCTAGAGGAAGCAAATCTGGGGACGTTTCCTTTAGAGTTCTAATCCAAGGTCATGGTTCTGGGTCCCAGCTGTGAGCGGTTTGATGGTTGGTTGAGTTCAGACAGCAAAAACAACCTCTCCCCAGCTCGCCAGGCCAAAGGTACAAGGCTGTGTGTGTCGGTGGAAGGTGGGAGAGTGCTCCCATTCACCACTCTGGGATGTGGAGATGCTGCGTGGGGTTACTCAGGGCAACGGGCCACGGGCCACGCCTGACTGGGGGGCCCCCGACGTGAGGGTGGAGGTCAATTAGAAGCAAATGTCCTCCATCACGATCGTTCCATTGTAGCACGCCTCTTTCATGTTTTGTTGAGAGTCGGAGGACTTGATCTGACCCTGGCCGTATCACTCTCACTCCATATCACTCCCAATAACCATCATCCATCTAAAAAGGCCATAAAATTGGCTAAAGCTTTTAGAGGAGCTGCTTATGTCCTTAGCTTTCACAAAGTTACTATGGTCTCTGTAATGCAATCCCATTGTTGATTCTGTGATACGGGGAGTGCTGCTCCCACCACATGGCTTTGAAAGAATCATCCAGGCGGAGAAGATGGTGTCCTGCTTTTGCTGTCAAAACTCAACCTGCTTTCAAAAACATACAAATTCTTATTTTTTTCTTTATTGTTTTCCTTCAGAAAAACATCCAGCACTTCAGACTCAAGTGAATAAATTCCGTGAGGTGGACTTGGTCAATAAAGACATCTCCTTTCAGACATCTGCTTTTATCATGCTAAAGCTCTTAGCACCAGTGGGTCATGTGTCCTTCACACTTGGCCACAATTATGCTCATAAAATCCTCTCTTGGAAAGGAAGCAGACAAAACATGCACTCAACAATCACATATCTCTGGAGAAGAGAGAGATGTTTTTGGCGTGACTCTCTCAAAGCAGCGAGATGTGAGAGGTAAACCATACATCCTGCAGTGACACAGTTGCAAAGCTCCTGTAGGAACATATTTCAAAGATTTCAGAGCAGACTCGATGACAAGTACAGAGATTGCTGATGTTCAGGGGAGACAGAAAAGAGCAAAAAAAAAAGGAAGAGGGACGGCAAAAAGGTGAAACAATGTAGAAAACATGTTGGCAAGGGATATGAGGAATATGAAAGGGAAATATGTATTCGGAAAGAAAGGAAGACTGCTGTCAAAGAGGCAGGAATGGGAGCAAAGACAAGACTGATGGGATGGATGAAGGGACACAAGCGGGGTGTTAGGAGGGAGGAAGAGATGCAGATAGAGTGAAGGAGCCTGTCCGAATACAGTGGATTAAAACCACATGTGTCTGCCTGAGGTGAGGACACCGGAATATTGCACACACATGCGAGGAACGAATGCCGTCACTTGCCCCAACAGGGGCACCGCACGCTTGTTTTCAGGATTTATTTCCCCTGCCAACTTCACTGCTGTTCGCAAAACTTCTAACGTGCCATCTCCGCAGCATCTGTCTCTCAAAACAAATAAATAAATACGATCTTTTTTCTTTTCTTTTTTCCAAGGCCATCTTTCCTCTTACTCGGCCCGCTAATGGCACAATACTTTGGTGAGCGTTGCCATGACAAGAAGCTCCATGGAGAAACCTATGCGGTCAGAGAAGTCATGGGAAGAGGGCAGCAGGGAAACCGGATGCCCAGGACACACTGGAGGGCCTGGTACTACGAAATACATCAACCATACACCAGATTCTTTTTAAAATATTGATCTGATCATATGTTATTTGTCTCATGATCCTCTCCTGTCCTGTCAAAATGAATCTTTAACTGATTTTTGGATTCAAGAGGTTCTGATTTTACATTTGAATACAGTTTGATTATACCCTGATTCCTGTACATATGTTAACATGTATGATACAGGAATCATACATGTTAACATATGTACAGCAATCAAATTCTGCCAGATTACAGAAACATCTGAGATTCACTGACTTATTCACATCATCTTCAGCAAAAAGTGTATTTAGGACAGCTGGAAGAGTGAGAGGGAGGGAGAGGTGAGAGGAGAGGGGTAGCTGGGAGAAAAGGGGGCGAGACAGCCATGCTATGGGAAAGTGTTTTGGGGAAACCAAATTAAGGGGAAGAAAGGCCGGACACAAAGGCCTTTGAAAGCGGCAGACAGTTCCCTTGACATGTGCCTTAAAAGAGATGCTGCCGCCGATGCCAAGAAGGGGGGAAAGGAGAGAGGAGAGAGAGAGAATGGAGAGAGGCTAAAGGGAGGGAAGGAAGGAGAGATCAAGGGAAAGATGGACTAAAAGTAAGAGGGCAGGGAAAAGTGAGAGCAGGACGACAAACACTGGACAAAACTCCTTGGAGGAAGAGAAAGAGGAGGGCGGAGGGGGAAAAAAAGCAGTTGAGGCCATGATAGATGTAATGAGTGCGGATAAAGGCATCAGTGCAGGTCTGTGGTCTGTGGAGCAGACCGATTCAAAACACTCTTCAAAGGTATGCACTCTGTGAGCGTATCCGTGCACATGCATGCATGTGTGAGAATACTTTAAAGAGATGGATTCTGACTGAGTAATTGTGCGCATGAATGTTTGTGTGGGAGAGGCAAGGAAGAGGAAACAGACTGAATTTCAATTGACTGTTAAATGGCACATATCCCCAATTTTCTAATCCGTTTCTCAAGGTCCCACTATTTTGCAGCATGTGGAGATCAGTGGTAATGTGCACTGACTGTACTTGTGCAGTACTGTCGCTGTCCTGTCTGGTTTTACCCAAAAAAATGTGTTTTGAATTAAGCTCAACCTTATTTCAGTACAATTTTGGTCAAATTTGTCATTGTTTATGGAAATATAGAATTTCTAGCATAGTATTCCACAACCCTGTTTTATTAGATTTGCAAGCTGACTGATAGTTTCCACTTGTGCTCATTTTAACTGATCAAAAGAGAGGCTATTCTTGTGAGCATAGTAGAGGTAAGTTTTTGTGAGTGACAATCATTTGTGAATTTTGCGGGATGCTGGCACATTTCTGATCTGTGCGTAAGTGGCACTCCCCCCCAAAAAATCCCATTTCGGATCTGTTTTATGCTAACCAACACAATGGAGGAGTATAACGGTTGAAAGCATAGTTCAATGGATGCAGTTTGGTAATTTATGGAACTAAAAGAATCGGTAAACAACAAACACCCACTTTTTGTGGTGCTGCTCGCTGCCGATGTCAACAACAAAATAGCAACATGCTTTTTCTCATGCAGATCCAGTCTCTTTGATGCAGGTCGGCCCCTCTCTTTTTCTGTCTCTCCCTCTTTCTTTCTGCCATTGTGTGTCCCTCAGAATTCACACTGGACTCTCTTACTCTGCCTCTCTTCCTCACACACTCACAGACAAACACACACACATATTATTCCTTCCTTGGGGCTGTGTCTGACTCCGGCATGAAATCAATTTCAGAGCCTGCACCCTCCCACCCCTACTTCGGCGCCCATTTTCTCTCACCATGAAGCGAGACCGTTGCTGTGCCAGCCTGAGAATAAACCCCACCACCACCTTAATGCCCCCCATCCTATCCCAGAATCCTTCAGTGCTCTGCCCTCGTAACGCCAGGCTCTCTTCGTTCCCCACCATCACCCCACTGATCAAACTGAACAAAGATTTAGATCTGTACATTTACATTTTAAATCAGAAAATGCAAGTCACACAGATAGCTGAGACCACACACTGCGAGTCCGTGAGGTTATGTTTTATTTTCACCATGGGAATGCTGTTTTACTGCCAAGTGTATGTGTGGAATACCTGTGAAAATTAACTTTACTGTCTGAGAAATTCAAAGACTTACTCAGGTATATCATAAAAAGCTCGCCTTTGATCATCAAAATGCACTAGCAAGGCTAAATGGGAGCCCATTAAACCTCCACATAAAAAAATATCAAAGCTTAACAACAGATTGGCAAAGTGACAACAGCATGAAAAGGTTTGGAATCCCAAAATTGGTATAAAGTGACAAATAGTGAGTAAGTTGAAAGAGGGATGGACATACAGAGGTGCGGCGGCACAGCTTTTATCACAGTTATTCCCTCCACTGACACACACCGTTCTTTCCTAATCCACACTGACAGAGTTTTCATCATCTGAGGAGGTGGGGACGGCAGAGGACTGGAGGGACTCGGCCAAGGTGGGGGACTTTCCTCCGCTCTCTCCCCAGTGGCGGTGCGCGTCGAGCGGCTGCAGCCGGGGCCACCAAGGCCCCCTTTGTGCCGGTTATCACCAAGTGGTGAGTGATGGCACCGTGGCCTCCCGCTCTCAGAGAGGCAGCAGGGCTTGGAGGGGAGGAGGAGGAGAAGGTGCGGGAGCGGAGCAGCCTGGAATGTTCCCAGAAGAGACGGAGGGCGCGAAAGAGAGGAAAAGAAAGGCAAGAAAAAGAAAGAGGCTGTTTGAAGAGACGGCAGCGCTGGAGTTGTAGCATCTGTACTTGTCTCACAGGTGCACTGAGGAGGAATGTGCTTTGCTGTGATGACTCAATAGGGCTTGAACCATCAATGAAATAGCAAAGGAAAAAAAAACTTCTAACAGTGTGGGAATTGTCAGGATTTCACTCATTATCTTTCTAGTTCATCTCATAACCTTGTTTTATTTGACAGGATCCAATTTAACAAGCTGATGTCATCTGAGTTCTAACTAGCTGCGTGTTTCCTGCTATGATTTCATGTCTTGACTCAATTACACTAACTGAGACACAGTTGCGAGCACTGAGTGACAGACAAACGTCTAGACGGTGAGCGGACGTCGAAACACATCTGAGTCACTGGTTATTGGAAACTGACTAGGCGATGCAAGGGGTCAAAGGTCAGGTTGTATCCCCACCACCACTGCTCTCCTTCTCCCACGCTCCCTCCATCGCTGACACACCTGTGCTCTCTCCAGCATCCACGTCCCTTTTTCCCTTCAGTCTCTGTCATACAGAAGTATGAGCAGACAAATACACACAGATACCAGTGTCACAGACATCTCTCTCTCTCTCTCTCTCTCTCTCTCTCTCTCTCTCTCTCTCTCTCTCTCTCACACACACACACACACACATTCCAAACCTTCCCAGCTGCCTGTGCACCTGGGCTGCCAGCTGTCATCGCCGTGGTAACTGGCATACAGCAGGCTGTGTCACTATCACCTGGCTCATCTGCCTCCGAAGGGAAGAAAGACAGAAAGAAGTGGGCACAAAAGGAACAGAGAGGCAGAAAAAAAGACGGAAAAGGCAGAATGAATGAGAGTAAGGAGAAAGAGAGGACCACTGAACAATGGTGTAAAGATAAAGGGATTTAGAGAAAATGGAGGGATGCAAACTTTAACAAACAGAGTGAAGGAGCAGTGAGAAAGACATTGGCACTGAATAATGTCAGAGTGACAGAGGCACTTTATTTTTTTTTTTTTACATACAGTGCCTATAAAAAATATTCACTCCTCTTGGAAGTTTTTCCTTTTTATTGCTTTTCAAAAATTGCATCATGGTTAATTAAATTTGTCTTTTTGGACAAGAATTTACAAAAAAAAAAACTTAATGTCAAAGTGAAAACAGATTTCTGCAAAGTAATTTCAGTGAATTATTTAAAATAAGTTTGCATGAGTATTAACCCCATTTAAGTCATTGTTTACAAGATGCACCTTTGGCTGCAATTACAGCATTGAGCTGTTGTGTATAGGTCTCAATCAGCCTTGCACATCTGGACACTGCAATTTTACCTCATTCTTCTTTGCAAAACTGCTCAAGCTCAGTCAGGTTGGACAGACATCATGACTGAACAGCCCTTTTCAAGCCCAGCCTTAAATTATCAGTTGGATTGAGGTCTGGGATCTGACTTGGACTCCAGAACATTCACCTTGTTGTCTTTAAACCACGTCTGTGTAGCTTTGGCTGTATGTTTTGGATCATTTTCTTGCTTGAAAACAAATCTTCTCCCAAGTTGCAGTTCTGATGCAGATGGCATCAGGTTGTCCTTTCAGGATTTCCCTGTACTTTGCTGCATTCATTTTCCCCTCTACCTTTACCAGCCTTCCAGAGTCTAATGCCGAAATGCATCCCCACAATATGATGCTGCCGCCACCATGCTTCACAGTGGGGATGATGTATTTGTGATAATGTGCAGTGTTTGGTGTCTGCCAAACATAGTATCTAGACTGCAGAAAGTTAGATTTTGGTCTCATCAGACCAAAGAACCTTCTTACAGTTGACTTCAGAGTCTCCCACATGCTTTCTGGTGAACTCTAGTTGAGATTTAATTTCAGCTTTTTTCAACAGTGGCTTTATTGCCTCCCTCCCATAAAGCTTTGAATGGAGAACAATCCAGGCAGCAGTTTCCACCATCTACCCCATCTTATCACTGAAGTTTGTAACTTCTTCAGAGGAGTCATAGGTGTCTTGGTGGCCTCGTGCACAAGTCTCTTTCTTGCACAGTCAATAACTTTTAACAGCTGTCCAGCTGTCCAGAGGCATGCGCCATACTCCTTCCATTTTTTAAATGATGGATATACTCCAGGTACACCAAGGGATTTTCAGTGATTTTCTTGTATCCATCCTCTGACTCCTCTGACTTATGCTTTTCAATAACCTTATGCAGTTGCGTGAAGTGTTCTTTGATCTTCATGGTGTAGTTATAGCCAGGAGTACTGCTTCATGAATACTTTTTATAGTCACCTTACTAACCTCCCCTGTCATTCCACACCTGCCCACCAGACATCACTGTTGAGTTTCCCAAGATCTGATCCACTCAGCTGCTGTTCATTTACCATCATCCTACATAGATGATGGCCTGATCCCTATCTCCACCCTCATCACCAAACCCATGGGGACTTAACTGGCGTCACCTGGTAAGTGATTTAGTGTGAGAGGCTGCAAGTTCTTGAAATGGTATGAATTAGAAAGGGACATAACTTTGCAAAATATCTATCACGTTACCTCGACGACGCCAAAACATGTTTAGAGCTGTTGTGGGTTTGAGGCTTTTTATTTTACTTATTTCACTTTCTTCAAGGCCAAGACACTTAAGGGAAAGCATATTTGGAATTTATCATCATGCCATCATAGGACAAACAACTACACACAGTTCTGACTATGAATCATCAGTGAGCTATGTGTTTATACTTATGTGTAAACTTATTTTTTCTTGTAATGTTGGTGTTGGTTGATCCTTCTGTGCTTGTTTCTTTACTTTTTTTTTTACACTTCCGAGCTTCTCCTGGTAACCACTTGTTTATCTTCACAATGCTATGAACTGTCTGTGAGAGAGCCCCCACGCACTTAGCAGGAACATACCTTAGAGTCCGTGAATGTGAATATTGGGAATGGGGTATACGTTGGGTAACAGCGATGGCCACTGCCTTGACTATGTTTTTGCCTTCAAACCATGGAAAAATACAAATGCCCAGATACTAAGCAACGAAGAAAATAAAACAAGTTCATTGCTTATAAGAGGTGATATAGGTTTTCTGTAGGTGATGTGTTATCCCCATTGTTAACTGCACTGCCAAAGGTGCAGCATTAAACAATAATTCAATTTTTTTAAGCCTAGCCCCTGTTTACCCAACTTTTTGGGGCCTAAATGATTATTAAGGACAAAAATGTTTGGACTCTGCCCAATATTTAGCGAACCAGCAGTCACGAAATGGCTACAGTGTAAACTCACAGGGCTTTTGTCTGTGTAAAAGTGCTTTTTTTAAATTTATTTTTTTATACCAGTGACAGATTGTTTTGGGTAAATGCATGTGATAAAAGTCGCACAGTCGTTGAGAAATTTCATGGGAGGTCAGTTGTTGTAGGGGAAAAAAAGCAGTGTTGCAGTAAAGAAAACATAACTTAAGATTGTTTAAGATGCCATAAGACTGTAGATGTTGAATATTGGACTGATTCTGAACTTTTTTTTTTTTATCATTTAGACCCCAAAAGATGAAGAAATAGGGTTTAGGATTAGAAATACCAGAATTATTGGCATTTTTAAACTCTGTTCTTATGTAGTAGAAAGCGATTTGCTCATCGTCCAACGCTTCATAGCCGACAGTTGATGGATATTTGAAGCTCTGGTTGCCTCGGTCATGGATGTTGTCTCCTTGGGGTAAACTTTCAGAAAACTCAGTGTATCAGTATCCTTTGCTCCCATTGGTAGTTGCGTCAATCATATCACCTCAAAGTTGAGATTAATTTAACTCTGATAACCAACCACTTTACCTGTCATCACTACAAGTCACCAAATTTAATTTACATTCCACCGTCTCTGGATGAATTGATTGCTTCAACAGTGTTTGTTTGACTTGATTCTCACAACCTGTCAAATGTGTGGCTACTATTTATTATCAAAACTACAGAAAATGAGATCGCCATCCAGAAACAAACAGGCTATATTATTCCAATGTGTTCCACGGTGCTGCAAAAAAAAAAAAAAAAAGCGCCTCACCCTCTCCTTTTAAAAGGTCAGGATCAGGGGTGTAGCAAAACAAGACTTTTAGAGACCCCCTGCATGGGCGGCTTTAATTACAGCTAAAGGAAGTGGCGCAGCTTAACGTGAACCACCCTGCTCGGCTGTTGCTTCTCATGACTCTGAATGAAAGCAGAAATGCAGTTTAATATCTTTTAATGTGCCTGTGTGTGAGCAGAGTCGCACGCTAGCAGTGTGTGGCAAGGGCTCGGTGCAGCATATGGGCAGGCGCGTCTGCTCCGCCTGTTAAGCAGAGGGGACATCAAAAGGTGGATTTTATACCCCTCCCCGCACACCCGATTGCCACCCCTCACTATAAATCCCACCCCGAAAGGAGCCATTTATGGGACAATAAGAGCCAATTTATGGGCCCCAAGAAAATGAAGGCAATTCAGAGGTGTAGGATGAAAGATGACAAGGGCTTTCTTGGGGCTGCAGGCGTTAGCTGGTAGCTCTGTGTTTCTTCACAACTTTCCTTGAGATGGAAAGAAGAGGTTGGGAATTAGAGGGCTGGAGGATTTAGGGAACACCAGTGTAGCATGTAAAAAGAAGATTTCAGTTGTTGTCCAAGCTTTTCTTGCTAAAAGAATAATGGTGCTCTGCTTAGGCACAAATATAACCTTTTTTTGCAGCATGTTTTTTGTGACTTCTAGAAATTACTTCAGATATTACATATTGTCTCATGGCTACAGATTTCCATTAGTGTGGATGACCTCTCCTGTCCCCTAGAGGTCACACAGTGCCTTCAGTTGAATATATATATAAAGACAATGGGATTAACAGCTATTTGGACACACACACACACACATATATAGAAGCAGGAGAGGTGGACTGGATCACATCTGCATCAGAGTTCACTCAGGTGTGATGAGATCACTTGAACACTGACATTAGACATTTGAGGCAAATTCACCAAACGGCCTTTGCCATTCCCCGACTATTCAAGCATATATAAGAGCTCTCAGGTCTGTAGTTCCTGTTGCTGATGGAAGTAACGGCACATCAGGCGAAGCTCTTTTTCTATTTCATCAATCTTCTCTCAACTAAACCAGCTTCCACAGTCTACATACCTCACGGCAGTGCATCTCTTTGAGGTTGCCCAACAATGAGTCAGCTACCTACATTATGTCTGGAAACAAGTTCTGAACGAATCACCGTTTGCTCCTCTCCTCCCCCCCCTTTCTCGGTTCTCTCTCTGGTTCTTTTCCTCTTTTATTCATTTTGTTTAATAGTCTGTAATAGTTACCAAGTATCATTAAGGCCAACCTCTGTGGCTTCTAACAGCGCTGTAGGCAAGCCAAGTGTTTGTTGTCGGCATTTTATTGGCTTCCAGGGAGGAGGGTTGTTGTTGTTCAGTGTAATCTTGGCACGCCAATAACAGGTTTCAATAAAAGCAGCTGCTTTCTTATGGTAGTTAAGCCGCTCTCTTCCCTCCCCCCCTTTTGCAAGCGTGTTGGGTGGAATAAATGGAGAGCTTCCTGTACAGAAGACTCCAAGTGTCTCCATTTGTCCCTACACATCAACAGTATTTCTGCTTTGTTCTGTGGCTCTCTGTTGTCTGACACTCAAAAATCTCTTTTCTCTTGGGTGTTTATTTATCTTTGTTTTCATCTCTGTCACTCACTTCCCAGGCAGGTTGCTGTGGTTTGTGTGTTGTGACGTAGCACAGTGTTGTCACATGCTTGACCACACTGCCCCCTTTAGGCTAGAGTCACATATTGCAAATCAACAAACCTGGAGAGGCAGAGGTTCCTAAAAATGAGGGTATATGTTGGTCATAAATAGATTTATTAGGACTTATTTGGCTGCTTTCAGGTGCATATGCTATTTTATAAATACATACAACTGGTATGATCAAACTGGAAGTGCTCCACTGATAACTAATGTTGAGGCCAATTAGTGGCTGTTCTCTCTGTCAAATGGGATGCCCGACTTGCAGTAGTGGAAGAAGTGTTCAGATCAGAAGCACCAATACAGCAATGTGAAAATATTTCATTACAAGTAAATGTCCTGTATGAAAAATCCAAGCTATGTAAAAGTACCCAAGTATTTTCAGCAAAATGTAGTTGAAGTATTAAAAGTAAAATTACAGGTTTGGTCCCCCAGACTCATATGTTATTATATCTGACAGATTACATATTACACACGGTGGTGCGGAGTCAAGTAGTGTCCTAAATACATTGCTGAAAAGTTAATAAATAAAGAGTACCTCTTAATATTAGTCTAACATTCACCGATCAGCCACAACATTCTGACCACTGACAGGTGAAGTGAATAACATTGATCATATTGGTACTATGTGGTGTTCTGCTGGAAAACCTTGGATTTTGCCATCCGTGTTGATGAGACTTAGACACCCAAATAAACATTGTCCCAGAACAAGCACACTCCTTCATGCAAATGGCAATCCCAAATGTCACTGGCCTACCCCTGCAGGAAAATGCACCCCACCACATGGCAACAACATCAAACAATCAGGAACATCTTGAGGAACATGACAATGGCCCAAGATGTTGATTTGACCTCCAAACTTCCTAGACCCCATTCTGATCAAGCATCAACAGGATGCAGTGGAACAAGTTTAATTGACAGAGGCCCCACTGCACAAGCCAGAGTACCCAAAGGATCCACTGCCAACGTCCTGGTGCCAGACCCCATAGGACACCCTGAGAGGTCCTCCTTGTCCTTAGGAAGGTTAGGTTATCTTGTGATTCTAATTGGCTGTGGTGGT
>OMNN01024797.1:0-32809 GCA_900302755.1 Chromis chromis
AGGCATCAGAGACGAACACAATGCTGTGTGAAGAAAACGTCACTCAAGTATGGAAGCAACTTACTCTCTGTCTTAAAATTAGATAAAAATAGAAAAAAATGTTTTTATTGTATGCATAAAGTTCACTTGTTTTTCTTCAAAAGTGACAGCTATTTGTGACGAATAAACTGACTGATGGATGAAGGGAGAATCACGAGCCTCTTAAACGATTCCCTCTGGTTTTTGTTTGTTGCTCTGTATCCTAAACACAAGAGCAAAAACATGCCGATATTTTTTTATTACATCAGCTGAAAGGCATGTAAATCAACCTCTTCTGTTGCATACAAATATACCTCTCGCTCACTTGATTAGACCTTAAATGTGTGAAAGTTCAGTTGCTATTGAACTCTTATTGACGTTTATCCTATCGAGACTACGTGGAATAATAAAGAGAGATGTTTTCTCCGTCACTGAGCATCAACACAAAACACACATATCTTCAGACTTCCCCATCAAGGTCCCCTCTCTTCCTGTTCATAACCTCCCCCGAAAATGAGCCCCTTGCAGCTCCCCCAAAAAACAGATCTTAGGAAGGGGGAGAGCAGAGGGAGGAGGAAGTGGAAAAGAGCCGTGGTCTGGCTGCTCTGGCTTCTAATCTCAGTGACACATCACACCCTCCAGCCTCCCACCTCCTCACAGCCCGCTGTATCCCCCTTTTCCCACACACACACACACACACTCATGCTCCATCCCTTCACTTTTGCCTCCGTCTACCCAGCCCACTTGTAGGAGTTTGCTGTGAGCCCTACACGTGTCAGTCAACAGTTTCTTCCCAGTCTACTACACTGGCACATGATTAGAACTCACTATTCACCATGAAACATATATTTTATGCACTCAAAATACAATATAAAAATGTTTTAGCTTATGTGGAGGATGTACTTGTTGGCTTTTTGTTTTAGTTGCATCAAACAATGCTGAAAGTGCTGGGTTGAAACAACACTTTTCTTTCCTTTCTATTTAATGAATGTCAGAAGTTGGAAACAAAACATCAGTAGTGGCTAAATATTAAGCAGAACTTTAGATTTCATGCCATTTAGAATCTTACGGTTTAAGAGACAAATTGAAGCTATGTTATCTAAGCCATTTGTAAACACTACAGAAAATGAAGATAAAAACCTTTACCTGCCAAAGACAATATTGAAACAGCTCTGATTACTTAGACATTAAACACTGAAGAGTGCACTGCCTTTTTGTTCCCGTTGTCATAAAGAATGTCATTCAAAGCATTAAATCAACTCTGTTAACTAAAATAAAAATAAAACAAATTGTAAATGTATCAAGTAACCAAGATTATTATTTTTTTAAATAATAGCACAGTAGTAAAAATGATCTCACAGTAAGACTTGAGCGGTATATTAGCGGTACCCTACAGATTCTGTTCTTATCGCTGACACTTGTTCAGTTAAAATGTTATTGCCAGTGCCGGCCAGGTCTTATGCCAATTGTGGCATATTATCTGATTAAAACATAAATAAATAAAGAGGGGTTAATAGAGAGGTTTTATTACTTTTTCCATCAGGACAATAAAATAAAGGGTAAATTTCCCTCTAATACAATGAGCCTAAAGAGCAATGCCTCCATAGAAACCAACAACAATATGCCAGTGGCTAGCCTTATGGGTGGCTGGAGTTGCAGACGGGGGGGTTGGCTATTGTCAGCAGGCTGTTTGAATGAACTGAGTATTATGAGGAGAGACTGCAAATCAAGTACTAAGCCCTCCCTCAAAGCCGACCCCACTGTCTGTGCAAAATCCACAGAGAATTGGCCTACAAGGAGAATGACAGGGAAGGCAGAGTTTCCCACTGGGGCACAGAGAAGGAAACAGAGGCAGTAACCAAGGAAAGGGACAGGGGGGGTGGTGGTAACTGTCTGTGAATCAAAAAAAGAGCGGGAAACACAGGAGTGGGAAAGAAAAGGAGGGATGTGAAAAGGGGAGGCCAACTGGCAGAGGAACAAGAACTCTGACAGAACAAACAAGCAGCAAGCTAATTTCAGATGTTTCCAAAAATACCTCAAAGACCCATTTCTCATAAAACAATAGTTCAATTCCACTTAAGTGGTGCGATAATGGACAGAAAAACCCACCTCCACCAAGGCTGCTTTTCATACCAAGCTGACTCATCTCCAGCCAACTCAAATCCCACCTGGTAACAAAGTGTAGTGTGACAGGTGGGGGATGCCCCTTTCGTTGTACTGTATTCGCCATCTCATTGTCTTCCAGTAAGCTGCATCTCTCAATATGTCAAGTAAGTTTATGTGTATAGCTGTCACCATCGTTATAATGGGGTTTTATGACAATACAGTAAAAGAAAAACTCTAGCTCTTGTATATTCAATTGTCAAAGGTTACTCATTTCATTCTGCTCAGCTGGGACAGGAACACCTTGATATGAGCAACAATATATTTATGAGAGTGTTAATCTGAGTATACTAAGAAGTCCTGGGAGGCAGATTTAGTTATCTTTGACAGAGTTTCCAGGCTTCACGCTAAGCTAACAGACTGCTAGCTGGTGCACAGAAATTAGAGTGCACATCAGCTCACAGCAACAAAATTAACCTTCAAACAACCGCACTCTGTATGTCGATATTAAATGAAAGTTAAATATGAAGCCTTTTTTTTTTAACTTTAACTAGGTTAAGCCCATAACTGGAAAATCCTGACTAGTTCTGACTTAGCAACTCAGCCATAATGTAACATCACATCCGTATCAAGTGACAAGCTGTCTGTGGGCATACTGTGGGGTTAACACATCAAAATGGATTGGATTTGCTTAAGGCTCGAAAGCCTTCTACTCATTATACCCACGGTGCTAAGCTCTCCAAAGCCACGGTTTCCATGCCACATGTGCTGCTGCTCAGACCAGTACTGGGGAGAAGAGCGAGTGTCGGTTTGTTTCGCGGGCCGTGCAATCAATTTGCATTTTCTCACACCAGTCTACAGGCCACTGACTGACTGATGGAGGGCCCCCTTTTAATCATTCACCCAGGCAGAGAGCTCACTGATTGGCCTGTAGCGGTTAGTGATATGGGATTGTGAACCAAAACTACACACACAATATCAAGAGCCTGCAGCCACAAAATTATACAACAAAACTTGCCTCTGTTGGACGGTATTAATCCATTAATGCCTTCAAAAGTGAAAGCATCAACCACACTCCTTAACACGCTTAATGTAAGGCTGGCTAGCAGTATACATGGCATGAAATTGCACTTGCATTTACACTTGCTGCGTTCAGAGTACTGTGAGCAAACACCACGCATGGCAAGTTTCCAGGCCTGTTTTTATGGCATTAACACTGTTTGGGGACCTTGAGTAGTATGGTGGTAGCAGACAACTCAACTTTCTCAAAAGAAGAGGTAATATAAGGGTAATCACAAAACACTTAAATAATCTAACTACAGGAGTTTTTTTTTTTTAATTGGATAAATCTAATCACAAAATACTGTTTACTGTTGCTGCTGTGTGTTTGGAGGGGGTCGGCCAACAAAGCCACACTAAAAGTTTGAGTCAAAAGCATCCTGTACAAACTTCAAAGATAACCAACTTGTCATTTGTCCCATGACAACACACCAGATGTAATCTTGTTCAGAGAGCATAGTGTGATAGACATTACTGTAGGTACTTGGTTGCTGGGAAAACACCTTGCGGGCCCTTATGCTGCCAATGCTGGGAAGTGTCCCACCTGAGAGGAGGCGAGACGCTAATAAGACAGTCGGCGGCGGAGAGGGATCTCCTCTCGAGTAAGAGGGGGTGGGCTAGAAACCAACTGCTGTATCATGTGTCACTGGAGTACCTAGGATTCAGTTTATGGTCTCATAAGTGGAACGCTTCCGTTACAGCTGAGACAAAGCCAGGTGGTTCAGACTGTTTAACTGCCACTGTGACCAAGACAGAGTCAGTTTACTGGTCATGGGCTAGGTGACAACGTGCATCACATGGCTTAGACATTAATTTACAAGGCTACATGAGGTCATTGCTGCAGAAAATGACACAGTTTTCTAGTTATTTTTTACCCAGACTGGTTTGCAGTTGAAAAATGTAAGCTAAACCTCTCAGCTTTAACTCACAGGTACACCCAAGGCCTACCTACTCACTCATTAAGGATGATACTAGTGAACAGTACTGGCTTCGTTTATGTGCACAAGGCATGGTCAAATCTCTGTGGAAGAAGTCTACTACTAAATATTACCTCCATCTGGGGTCAGTTTTTGATCATAGTTTTCCTACTGTTGTAGGTTCTCAGGTGACTAGACATGCTAGGTTTGAGGTACAAGTCGCAGGGGGATACCAGGCTTACTGTATCTTCAGTAATGAAGCCCACACACCTGGATGATGATGATGATGATGATGAGTTTAGAGTGAGTGACAGAAAACCATCTCCTCCTCCTATGCACCCTCGAGGGATGTCTTGATAACAGCTAAATATTTTACCTTGAGCTCGCGTCACCACTGATTTTCAGTGAAATCATTTCAGCCGTGACGCATGTTTAGGCAAAAACAACAGCAGAAGGGGGGAAAACTCCCAGGTTCCACCTGAACACCCTCACCAGAAGCACTGGAGCACAGCTGAAGCCCCACATCCCGGTGTTTCATTACACTGAGGTTAACTAATAACATTACATTTCTCAGCAAGCCTAAACCTCCACTTAACAGTCTACTGTTAAACTAACAACGACTTGATAAAAAAAAAAAAAGTACCTGTAGTTCCGATTTCCATTCATGAGGTCCCTGCCCGGTTCACTTCCCGGATCACAGTTGTCAAACGTTTGGGACTCTTCCTCCGTTCAATCCGGTGTCTCCTTCGGCTGTGCAACGCCTCTGCAGCGCTGAGTGGCCGAGTGTCCTGGTCTCTGCTAGCTCCCCTCCCCGCGTACTGTCAGAAGGGACCCTTCGGTACGGTCGTTGCGCCCGGCCGAGGGGTCTTCGACGTCCCCGCAAACCGCCGTTTGCACACGGTCAACGTATCCAATCGGATTTCACTGCCACGGCGAAAGCTACGGGTTGCTCAACGCGACGTTGTGGCAGTAAAAGCCTGCTAGTTAGCCAAGTTAGCTCGCTAGCCAGACTTAGGAAAGTGGCTCGAACGGACGAGAGGAGCTGTCAGGATATCATCACAGCGGGGTCATTGAGTCCGAATGAATACCTTCCGATATATGAACATTAAGAGGGACGACATAAATTCGTATCCACGGCACAGCGAGCGTCGGGGCAGCTACTGTAATTAGCTAGCTGGCTAGCTAGGCTGCTGGATAGTTGGAATTCTGACAGACGACGGCTACTTTTATCGCGTTAAAAACAGCTGTTGACACGGCCCCCTTTCCCAAGCACCATATTCCAACGACGTCGTCTTCTGCAGTTTGTATCCAGGTGCCAAGAAAAGCTGTCAACGCCGCGTTGTATCCGCCGATAAGTGTCAAGATTTTCAGGCTGCTTGACAGATCAACTCTGCAGGGCTTCGGCAAGCCAGCTAAATATGGTGAAGTTGCCTTTCTGACACCGACAGGAAGAGGTGGGCTCTGTGTCACCAGACGTCAGAACAATTAACTCCGCCTTCACCCAAAGGTAACCCTACGTTTATGAATAAATCAGTGGATGAGATGTAGTTTTTGTAGCTCATCATGCATCAGAATCTATGAATTATTAGCAAGGTTAGATTTAAGGCAGAAAGCTTAGGGCTATTATCATGTAAAAAACCATAGTGAACTCCACAGTATCTTCTGTTCTGATTTGGGTGTTATCTTTTTATAGTGTAAAGTAAAATCTAATACTAGTGTTAATCATATAAGCAAGACAAATGACAACAGGAGTAATAAAAAACCATTTTATTTTCTTTAAAAAATAACCCTCCCCAACAGAGTTTCCATACTATCACATACAGAGCCAAAATAGTATGCTTCCATGTCCTTTCATTCAAATCTATTGGGAAGTGCTATGACAAGGACTGTTCTTGATCAGTGGCTTCAATATTGCTTAGTCAGACCGTGAGGCTGTGTGGAGAGGAGTGGACTCTCCAGTGTCCACATGATACATTTCCAGGGTGACTGCCATTTCGTCTCCCCCCTTTGCAAGGTGCTTTGTGGCTTCAGTGAGTGAAGAACTGCATCTGGTTTCAGTGGTGCTGGGGAAGGCCCCCCAGACTAATTTTTTTTTCTCTTTTAAGCACAGAACGAGGGGTAGAACACTGGCCCCAACTGTGAGAGGCCCGTCAACTGGTGGGCCGAAATACATAACAGGTTAATATTATATATTTATATATACAAATCACCTTGGACACAATGAAGGATCAGTAAAACGGTGTACAAAGGCATTTTGATTATGCAAGTTCATAAACATGATTTAAAAATCAAACTCATCTCATCTTTTGATCCCTTTCAACTCAAAGGGGCTCTGACCATCAGACAAGATTTGAGGCGCTTAAAGGGCAACTGAGGTGGAATTTTGAGACCGTCTCCACAGTGCCCTCTTGAGGATACACTCTGACACTAGTCACAATATTCATAATAATAATGACAAAGGAAAAAGCAGTCTTTGTAACCATTACACAATCGAGGCAAAACGACTGACAGGCAGTGGTGAGCGCAAGGCTCCTACCTCTAAGAAAACCAAAGTAAGGTGGCTCAGAATATCCAGTCATAAAAAATAATTACATGCATTTTTTTTCCATAAATCCAGAAAGTGACTAGATGTAAAGGCAGGGCATATTAAGTAGTAGTAATAGAGGCCCACCCTGTCCAATGTAGCAATCCCCTATCTGTGCCGCCCATGCACACAGAGCACCAATAGGGATTGGCTAACACAAGCTAGGGGATTGGGATAGGGGATGCTGCAGGTTTGTGATGCTAAATGTTAGAATAGACAGCAAGGATAGAAGGTGATGATGGGAGGGCTGATGACTTATAGTTTGGCTTGAAGGGAAATAAGGGAACAAGTGCATTTGAACAGGTTTGTCTCTACATGCTAAGAAAGAGACGGAGAGGGCAGAGATGTGTGCTTCTGCTATGCAGGCCATGAGTTGTAAATGCCTGCAGAAGGAAGAGCTTTGTCTAAAAACGGGACAAGTGCAGGATAAGTGTGTATAGGTTTGCAAAGAATTGTGTGGCTAGAAGTGTGGAGTGCACGGCGTGGCATCATCTCCGCTGATGCATGTCGGAATGTGCAGAATGATCAGAGCAAGGTCAATTGCTGAATGCAAGTTCAGCTTTGCAGCACTTAAGTGATCACAGACTGTATTTGCCTGCTTTCAAATCTACAGAATAGAGTTGACCTTGCCTATTGCCTTTGTTCTGAAAGCTATGCAAGTGTGGGTGTGAAAACTTCAAAGTAGTCTGTGTCAAGCCTCACGAAAGACGAGTTTCACCATTTTGAAGTAAAATAAATCAATAAGTAAATAAAAAAAAGTGCCTCGTAAATCCTAAAAGAGCAATGTATACAGAAGTTAAAGATTATCTTCCTGTTTAAGTGCCCCTTTTCCATTGGTTGGCATCACTTTTGGCTGGTTAATAATGCTGGTTTAGGTGCATGGGGTGCAAGTATATTTGATACACTCTATGCAAATGGTCCCTCTACTGTTATGCTAAGCTTGCCTCTATAGGCTAAATCTCTAAGGGACTGGCCAACCAGCACAGAGAGTGCGGCAGGACCTCTCTCCAATATCTACGATATGCTACACCTGCTCTTTCTGTCTCTGCTAATATAAAGACCAGAGGGCTAGCCTCACATGTACTAACAAACTCTTTATGTGCAGGACTGGTGGCACCTACATGCTAACACTAAGTGCTAATGTACCATACCTCAGACTCCTCAAGGCTGTTTAAAAAAATAACATTATTCAAAAACATTAAAAACATGAATGTAGTTCATGACAATAAAATGATACATGTAAGTGTGCGTGCCCAGTACCACCCTTCTGGAGGATCCCCATACTAAGGGGCTTGGAACACTGGCATCCGGCATTCGGATGGGTAGAGAGGCAGCATCGTGGTGGCAGTTAAAAAAGTTTTCAGGATTTTTTTTCTTCTTCTTATCGCCTATTTTTCTCCCATCCGTATTGCATACTTACATACATAGGAGTGTGAAGGTAGCATACAATACAATTACATAATAATAATATCCACGTTTTAAAAATTCAACATAAAAAGAGCAATAGTCCCGGTAAAGTAAAAACAACAAAATGACAATAATAATAATATTCATAACCTTTTGAGTGCATGAGGCTGTAGAGTCTGCCTGTCTTTTACAGGAGAAGGGCCTTATGTTTTCTTGGATTTGGGTGACTGACTGGCAGGTCTGTGGAGTATGTGTAGTGGGCAGTCATTGGGAGTAAGGGATGGGGATGAGGTGGTGGTGGGCCATCTGCCCACTCAGGTAGAAATGAGGTGGGAGGGAGCGATGGTGGTGATGGGTGGTGGAGCTCAGGCGAAGTACATGGTCCTCAGAGTGTCGTGGTGAATCTGAACAGCTTTAGCCAGCGCCTGGGGATCCCGACCGTTACTCTGGCCAGACACATGGCTGCCTTCTCCACTGCAGAGTGATATCAGGAAGAGAAGACATGAAGCAAAGATCAGTTACACTTTAAATGTGTTCATTAGAATAAAGTCACCAATTGCGCTGCGTATCAGACAGTAATGTTAAGAATAATGTACTTTAGATTTGATGTATATGTGGCAAAGAAAAGTAAATTAGTTTGACTGCTTTTAAAACAAAATCATGTCTATGCAATACTCAACCAAAACGCATTCACAAGCTATCAAATTACAAACCTTGTTCTATACCTTTCATAACCACACTAACCTGTCATGTTCTTTGTCTACCAGATGGTAGCGGGCACGGAAGGCCACAAGACGAGCATAGTAGGCTGGCGCAGGGATGGAGACTGAGCGGGTACAACGCACGTAAGTGTGGCACAACTGGTAGGTTAGAATCTGCAACTCATCAGCCGTGAAACGATTGTCGTCCCATAAGACGTAGTAATGTGATGGCCGGCTGGTACCCTGGCAACAGAGAGGAGGCAAAGAAAATTAGATGAAAAATATATGCAAAAAAATGAATTAACCAAAAGATCAATGCGGGATAAAAATGATTCATTCTTATTGAAGTTGATTTCAAAGCACTAAAACATTTTATTTCTGTTATTAATACCTGTATGCCTGCATGGCTACACAGGTAGAAGTCAAACTCAAAGGGGTGGGTGATGCTGGTGTCCACTGTAGTCCCTGCAGGAATATTCCCACTCTTCCCAATCTGTCAAAAGAAAGCACAAGAAAATGATTAAATACATGAAACAGGTAAGCAAGTGAGAAAACAGAACTAATAGGGGGGAAAAAATCAAGAGCAAAAATAGAAAGCTCACCCTTTCAGACTTATCAGCACAGAAGAGGCGTGTGTGGTGGCGTTTCTGTACCACTATGTAAGTGATACCTGGCTGATAGTCTTTCTCCAACTTTATGCAAGCATCTCTGATGGCCAGGAGCTCATAGTGCAGAATCTACACATCAAAGAATCATCATTTAGCACTAAAGCTGAAAAGTGCTGTAAACCGTTTTGCTAACAATATGTCTCTCTGTCATTATGCAAGTTAAATAACAGAAAAGCTTTTCATATTCTAAAGTATATCAACCATTAAAAAAAACATCCTGTATACCTGAGGCAACTGTCCTTCGGGAACTCCATCTCTGTAGAAAATGATCCTGGTGGGCTTGAAGCGTGTCGACTTGTAGAACTGAATTAGCAGTTCACGCACCATGTAGGATAAATCTTCGATGATTTCCTGCCTGGGTCTCTGGACGCGCACTGTGGCACAGTATCTGCTGGGATGGGCGTCCATACTGCCTACCACCTGGAAGAGAGAGCATTTAAAGAATGAGAGTTTGACATGAAGCTGTCAAGGTGATTTGATTCCCATTGAGAAAACACATTAAAAAGAAACGGTGTCTTTGGGTATTGTGAGGCACTTTGTCTAATATACATTACGATGGCGAAACAAAATCATGTTAGTGGACTACGCGTCAATCTACCTATTGTTACTTAATAGGACTTTTTACTTGTATTTTGTGCAGCTACAGTGTAATGTTGGTGTTTTTGGGATGTAAAATAAATAATCGAAGAGGAAGCATAACAAGTCGTAAAACATGCTGCCAAGAAAAGAGCATAACATTCAAAAACACATAAAATGGTCTGTTGTGTAGCATTAATACTGCTACTGTCTCATTGTCCTTTTGCAGATATGACTCATTTTCCCCAATGTGTTTATTAGAACATTAGCATCCCCTAAAGGCTACATCTGGGAAGTGTGGGAAGCTCAACATCAACCTTTTCTTTTTCTTCCCTCAGACCCTTACACGCTCATCATTTTTCTACCAGTTTTCTCCTCAGTCCGGATGATCAAGACGGACCCACTCTCCTCTCCTCTCCTCACTCTGTGTGACTCAATCATATGTCATAATTGCTAGGCAACAACACAACCAACCACAGCCGAGCTGAGGTCAAGGGCGGATGACAGTTGACGTCATTTCCTTTTTGAATGTGAGTCAGTGATGAGCCATTCATTTCCCTTTATCCCTCAATAACGCCTCTTTTACTACTTTTTTCCTTCGCTCAGCTTCCTTTATTGTCCAAATCAAGCAAAACGTCATATCGGCTACATATTTATCATGAGATGGACTTTCGTGGCAGTGTGAGTTTGAACGTTGATCATTCACTAAATGCTTCAGAGAAGTAACTCTTAAAACTCTGATTAGCCTAAACACTTACATTACAGTTAACACACACCCCAGACCTTGGCATGGGAGATCGGTGGTTCAAATCCTGGTCAGGGCGCAGATATCCAGTGAGGACCCTTAGGCAAGGTCCTTAATACTGCCCCGCCTACCTACCTATGTACGTCGCTTTGGATAAAAGCGTCTGCTAAATGAAATTGTAACCTTGTAATTGTAACATTCTAAATCAATTGGTAAGTGATACGAGTGGCCAGAACATACACACCACTTATTAAAGTTATAAATGAGGGAAGCAACTAATAATGGTTTTAACTATTAAACTACATACCCTTTTTCCCCACTTAATTCTGTTAATGAATGTTTAGTCTAAGAAAATAGCTACAATAATTTCAAATGTCCATCTCAAATTACCACAGCCCTACATCCAAAACCATAGTAGTAGTATTTAGATTCCTTTTACGTTCACGTCAAATTGTTCAAAAAATACCCACATGAGCTGAATGTGATTTTTTTTACAGTTTAAAATAACTTCTCATCTGTATTAACCTCAAATATACCATTCATGGCTGCAGTAATCTTCTTTTACCAGCATTACTGTGCACCATAGCCACCCAGTGCCTTTGTTACCAAGCAACCACTACTATGTGTGTTTTCTTTCTTTCTATGACATCTTGAGGTCATTTGCATAACTTACATGCCCTCGCTGTTTTTGATTTGCCTATAAAAGGAGTGCCCTGGCCAACGTGGCACCTGGACTGCCATCAGAGAACATCTGAAGAGTTTTGGCCTTAAACCACCCTTACCTCTTCAACTAGAAGGTCTGTTTTCTGAGCCTCAGAACACTTTCACTATCAAAAAACCTGCATTTTCGTTTTGACTAAGGAAGGATTCATTTAGTCAGCAAGAAGTAATAATGAGAAATGCTGCTTAAAAGTTACCAGAGTCAAGAGCACTCCGTTGTTCCCCACACATGGGTTTAACCTGTACGCCCAGATTTGACAAGAGGCCGAGCTTTGTGTGACACAATGTAGTTACTCATTCCTTTCCCTTTCCTGAGATTGTGCTCAAGGTCAGCATGTGTTGTTTAATGAAGGTGTTATTTCTCAGACTTACAGCAGTAATGGAGGGCTTCTTGCCATCTCCAGCAGGGGGGTGTGTGACGTCTGCTCCCAGGAAGATAACTGGCTGCTGAAACACTGCTGACCTGAGAGAGCAAAAGGAGGAGGAGGAGATGCAAATTACACTTGCTCATCAACACAGCGCAGGGTTGCTTTTGAAGAGTTATATTGTAATGACATACTGAAATGCTGAGATGGGTCAATGTATCATCCAGCAGGACTTTGTAGACTTTAAGTACTTAAAACTTTTAAGGAGACAAAATGAAGAAAATTTTACAAAATAAAAAACTTACACCTCAAGTGTTATTATTGCAGGAGCCACTCCTAACTGAAAATCCACACATTTTATCCAATGTATGTGTAGAATGTTAAATATGATGTACTTCTATTAACTGAAAAGTGACATTAATGGGATCGTTGCACTTGAAGTTCTGTGTGAAGAGCAAAGACCTGTGGCAATAGTCTCATAATAACAGGTCACAACAGGGGTTAAACTTTGATACGTGACAGTAATTTTATTAAACTTTTCATTGTTGTTCCTCAGTGAGAGTTATCAAATATTGATCACCTAAAAGATGACACCATAAACATGTAAAACTAATTCAGAACAGCTCGAACAGAAGCTCACCGTTGGTGAGGTACCAGGATGTTGTTGATGCCTCCCAGCTTCACATTAATCTTGAGGCAGAGGTTGGACAGAGTCTGAGGTGATGTCTTCACCACATTCTTAACCTGGACACACTGCGTGGCCATGCCGAGGAGAGTGTCTCCCACGCGTTTCACCTCCGCTAAAGGGGAAAGTTTGGAAATTAGACATGGAGTACATCCTGATGCCTAAAGACTTGAAATACAGCTTTTCAATAATCTCTCAAAAGTATGTCTTAAAATGGTTTTGCGCTTTAGTAACTATTTAATACAAAAGTATTTACTTCTCTGTGCTGTCACAGACTTTAATTGCAACACGGTGTATCACAAATAAATGAATAGCAACCATAAAAAATACCATAGACAGGAGTTTTTCCTGGCAGGATGACAATGATGAGCTGAAGTCCAGAGTAGGTGTTCTTCAGGTGTCTGAACATTGGCTCCACGCTGTCCGCTCCCTGGGCATATTTACAGAAGCATGGCTGGCCCTGAATTGGCATCCCAGCATCCTTGGAGATTTTACGCAGCTGGTCTGTGAAGTTCCTGAGGTGAAACCAGAGTGTAGTTGGGAAAAACTGCAGCAAATAAATATAAAGCAGGCTAAGGTTTTTAACACCTGTTTGTTTGAAGTGTATCAGAGGCTGCACTGTCACTGCCCTAAAGTCTTTACGAAATATTCCAGGAAATGGTAACATTATATTTAGAGGTTAAAAATTCTCCTTGGGAAGACTAAATACAGGCTGAGTGTACAGCACTGTGGAGCCATATTTTTTTCTCTCCAGTCAAACAGTTAAATTAAAAGTGGATTTAATGATTACATATATCAAATCCAAGACTCAGCCAAAAATATTATGAGTGAAAATTATTTAATCCCCCTTCAAAAAATTCCACTGCTACTAGTTATTATTACTTACTTGAGCACCTCTTCTCTGCACTGTTTCTGCGGAGCGAAGCAGGCAATAGCCCACACTTTGATCTCAATGCCATTATAAAACTGCTTCCCCCTCATGTCCCACACTCCCTGGTTGGGGGTAGCTATGGCACGGTTCTGTAGAAGAGAGGAACAGAGGAGAGAAAGTTTAAGTCAAACCAGGTCAGTTCTACAGCTAAACTACTACTGCGTGTGAAAGCATGCAACTGAAAGGCTGTATTCTTGCTACGATAAAGACAGTTTTCTCTACCCGTCCTCCATACTGCAGAATAGGGGCCGGCAGCACCCTGCCCGTCACCTCAGCCATGTCATCTTTCACCTTGATCCCAAACTCCTGGATGTACGGGTCCAGGTTGAAGTTGGCATTCTTCATCTGGGGAGAGTGAAGGATATGTATCATACTGCACTGTCTCTAAATTACACCATAAATCATTGAGTCATATTGTCTGTTCCTATATGTCAGTTGTGTGGCCTCCATCCAGCAGTCCTCTCTACAACTCACCAGCCTGCTGATCTCCTCTTGTCTGTCAGGTGCGGAGCGAGCAGTGGCTTTGATCATCGTGGAGGTCTGATTATCTGTCAGTTTCTTGATGCATCGTTGACCAGCTACAATGTTACACACCTGGAATGAGCAAATCCAAGGTCACTAGAGGTGTGAACGATGGTTATTTACATACACTAATCCTTAATGCATCTCATAGTGTTAAAGTCAGTGCACATAGTATTGTTACATATGAAGTCTTTAAATGGCAAACTCAGTTACTGTATTACAGCTGAATTGTCCTTGAACACTTCCTCACCTCCAGGGGCAGGTATGTGTGCTTCTGCTCCTGCCCCACCTGTAGACAGGGTAGGTGGGGGTATTTGAGCTGCAAGTTGTACTTCTGCTTGAAGTACTGGGCCACTGTACATTCTACTGTCTGGCCACTTTCAAGCTGGAGGGGAAACCTGGTAGTAAAAAGATCAGGAACATGAGTTTTATGTCATTGTCATTGCAATGCATCATTGGCTAGCTACAGATTTGCAGGTTCTAACTGATTTTAATCAGGGTTTTGCCCTGTAGTTACATAATGCATTACAATAGCCTTCTCAGTTTGACCATCAGCCTTAAATAGGTAAATATTACAGCTGTGCTCATATATGTACATACCCCTGACTGGTCAGGTAAAGGATATAAAAAGATTTCCAAAGATTTGAAAATGGCAATAAGATAAAAGGAAATATTAGGGGTTATATGTTGATACCAAGACACGATTGGGTAGAAGTTTCAGCCACAATCGCTAGAAAAATTGATTTAGATACAAAGATAAACCCATAGGCAACTTCAACTGAAATAAAGGCTCCTCTGCAAAATGATTCATGTTAAAGAGGTTCAAAATAAGCCGTTCAATTGAACTGCCAGAAAAAAAGCTATTTAGTGTGCCAGCACTAAAAAACAGCCCGCTTACTAAATACCAAACGGCAACTAGCCTCAAAACATCTGGAACAAAGTCATTTGGATTGATGAGACCAAAATTTAACTTTATGGTCACCAACCATAAACGCTGCTTGGAGAGGAGTCAGCAAAGCCTATGGCAAAAAGTACGCCATCCCTACTGTGAAGAATATGTAAACTTATGAGCAGAACAGGAAATTAGACAACAGATGCACAATAAGGAGACACGTTTGTGCTCATTTTAAACCAAAACTTGAATCTGTCTGAACTTTTTCTATTTCAACACAATAAACACTTTATTTTAGTTGAAACATTGATAAATACTTGTTGATGCAAATATCAGGAGGGACTTTTGTTACTTTATACTAGGGTATTTCTACCACAGAAACTTTTGCAGGTGACCCAAAACCTTTTGAGGAACTCTGGAAGTTTCCCTGCACTGAAACTACAGGAACTACAGATTAATTTTCTTCCCTTAGAAGAGTTGTACGTGTCAAGAAAATGACAGAGTACACTAGAGTTTAGGATATACAGCATGCAGCACTTATCACCCAGGTTTTAAACTGTTGTGTCAATAGTTTTACAAAATCATGGCATTCTCCTCATCTGGTAGTCACACTTTTGATGGTATCTCATGTCCTAGTGCTCCATCACAACTTAAATCTACTGTACAATTGGAGATTGTGATCCAACAGCTTGGTGTAATGCTAATAAAACTATGCAGTGAGAAAAACCAAAGGAGAAGGCTAACGAGTCTGGATGAGAGCAAAGTTGGGAGATGTGGTAAACATGGGTCATCTATTCTTCCATGAGAACTGGTGGTGAGATTCTAATTATCAGTTTTAATATCTGTAGCTAACATTAGCCTCAAGGGCTAGAATGTTTAGTACTGCTTTGCAACAGCATCCAGTGCTCTGAGCACTTCCACAATAAAGATACCCGATTTTTATGTCACACGTTTGATATTAGTCAGAGTGGCCCTGACGAGTCTGTGAGCAGTTCGGGAGGTTTACGACAGGATCTGTAAACCCCTCATATTACCAAATAATCTGGGCTAAACGGTTCAAGCCAAGATGCCGGGCTAGATTTCCCCTCTGAATGTCGAAAGCGGTGAAATGGTGGTAACTCAGCTTGAAACGTCTCTAGTGTGAGCCCGACCTTAGCAGGAAGAATTTTGCTGACTATTCTAATACAGATTTGTGTATTGCATAATTCCGCAAATTAAAAAAAAAAGTACCAGCTGTAAAAAGGATCAATAGACCGGTAAAAGGAGTCAAAATTTCTAAGTCTTTAATAATTTTAAAACCAAAGTCTGATTTTGTCTGATTCTCAAAGAGATTGGGGAAAAAGGAAGATGAAGAGAGAGAGGTTAAGAGGACCATCAAGTGAAATTGAGGTGTTTTCAGTTCTAGCAACTAAAATGATATTCTTATTTCAGAAACCACTATAATTATTTTTTTTTAATACATCACTGTTCTAATTTCCATAATCTTCATGGTTCTGCAGATTCAGAAACACAAAGGAGAATGCACAAAGGAGAGTATAATTCCTGGTTCCTTGTGGCTCTTAGCACCTGGAACTATTAGAAAAAGCCCAAGGGAAAATCAGACGGGCAAACTGGCTATTCATATCTTCATAGATTATTCAAACACATATAGCCAATTTTGGGATCTTAATCTTAATAATGTAGATGTACAAAAAAATGAAAATCTGACTGTTATCTTTTGAAAAAAAAAAAAAGTTTGCAATGTGAAATGATGTCCACAGTCGTGCTTACGTTTGGTGGCTGGCAGGACGTCTGGTGACATTGCATACGCGATACTTTCTCTTCATTTGGCCACAGTGGGTCACCTCCACCTTCAGGCCTGCAAACAATACATTGAATTCACATCTATTAACTCAAATGGTTTACAAAGTAAATTAAAAAGCCTCACATGAAATTAAAGGTAAAAGGGAAGTGTCCCATAACAAATGTCCCATAACAAATTCAGGCCTACCTTTAATCTCCTTGGTGAAGCGGACCCTTTGCGAGTCAGTGAGAGTCTTGGGCTGCTCATCAATGTTACGAATGTCCAAAACCTCACACATGAACTCAATTACAGGCTGGGCTTTGTAGAAGGCCGTTGCAGACACTAGAGGGAGACAGAGAGCAACAATAATTTCATGAACATCAGAGGAGAACATAGGTGCATGAATGTGACCACTTTTAGGACCCTTTGTCACCATTCATCCATAGGAAAATGAGTGATACTATCAGCTAAAGGAAAGAAAAGTAGCTGCCTAGATTTATGACAAAACATTTCTAGGTCACTGATGGTTCAATTCCTCTTTTACAGAGTAGTTTCTACTTTCAACATTTCTGTCCCAGTGTTTCTGTGGAGTCATGCAATGTCAGTAAAAGCCACTGAGATCACAGACTGACTACACACTCTCTGGTGAGCTTTTCTTCAGTGACTCACCATCAATGTTAAGCATCATCTTCCACATGGCAGGACGCACAGACTGGTGGAAGCCAAACCAGACTTCCCTTCCCCCACCCAGTGGGTGGTAGTATCCTTCAGGTGGGGAGAAAAATGAACGGCCCACTGGAGTGTACCTAATTGGAGCGGGTGGAGAAGTGGAAATGATGAATGTGCAAATTCAGAGCATGACCTCAGCATGAGTTCATGTCCAGTAAAGTTGTTGTTTCAGAATAAGTCAACCTCAACCAGAAAGAAAAAATCTGAGGTATAAGGAACAGTGATAGATGTTTCTGAAAAAATGTCGGATCAGTTACAACTTAACTGGATTAAAGACTTCCTTCAAGTCCTCAAGCTAGTTATCACTATTCTGTTCCTTAGTATTGTTCAGTGAACTCTTTCACACAGGTCTCAGCTAACAAGTATCCTTTGTTTGGTGACTATGACACCTGGTGCTATTTCAATGCCTAATGCAAGTGAAGGGACAAACTTAACTTTGTTAAGCTGTACAGTCTGAGAATGTAAACAAAAATGACATTAGCAAAATAATGACCAATCTGCTTTTAAGATGCACATGAATGTCATTCTTAGAAAGAGTTGATTATCTAACTGAACTGCCCATCTGACAGGATTAGGGGTGTTGCAGTACGAGTGCCAATGTGTATTTGTGTCTGTACTCGTGTAACTCAGAGGGAAAGGGTAACTATGATTCACCTCATAGAGGCCAAGTGGCGCATGGCCACATCCAGGGCTTGAACTGAGTCGAGGGGGACCTGCAGCCGGCCACTGACTAGAGTCTCCTGCAGCAGGCGCCATGACACCTTGGCCAGCCAACGGATGGACACCTTGAAGATTCGATCCTTACCCTCACCAGGGATAGTTACCTCAAAATCCACCTGGATTGACAGAGGACAGAAAGAACATAAAGCAGAGAGAAAGAACAACAAACACAAGTTGAATATAGATGGACATTTAGTAAGGAAAATAAATGTGAATGTTGTATACTGTAAACTATTTATGAAAAGGATTCCAGAAAGGTTATTTACATCGCTTTACATTACTGACAACTAACATATCTCATCTACCTACTATTTACTGGACAGCTGTAGGAGTGCTATTGACATTCTTCTAACCCTCTTCAGGAGAGTAAATAATCACATTTCCCTTTATTTCTTTAAGATTAGAAATAACAAAAAACAAATCTCATCATTCTCAAATACCCACTAACACATTAAAACCAGAAGTCTCCAACCAGGTAGTAGGGAAGTAAATCACATCATCACTGAATCGATCAATGAATCCAGATCAATGGACACCTCTACCAGACTTTCAGTGTAGGTGCTATTATTTTTAATATAGGATGAAGATATTTATGCTTTGCAGCACATGAGAATTAGTGCTTGCTTTTAAGCATGATTAAAATAACCCTGTAATTCCCATCTGAGCAGGGCTTAAGAGTTTATTGATCCCTGAGGAGAAATTAGTTAGTGATTATGGCATGGTGTGACAATGTAAGCCAAAACCACAGCAAACACTTACCTTCTCACTCCCAATAGGAAGCGCTAGCACTGTATAGATGTTCTTCTTTCCATCATACACTGGCTTTCTGTCACCAAAGAGCTGGGGCTTGAAATGTTGCACCATGTACTCCACCACCTCTCTGTAGGAAGCAACAGACACAAACACAATCTAGGATTAATGCGCAACATAAACAGAAAGAAATCCCAGTCTGCCAGTTAAATCCATTGCCTCGTCAGGATGCCATATTGTGATCGAACGGGACATTTCTCAAGATGATAGAATATTGATCAAGCAGGATACAGCTGGTGGATGCAATATCTCATGGTCACAGGGGCAGAGGCAAGGACAAAAAGAGTGAGGGTGCAGGTGGTGGTGGTGGGGGGAGCACCTTTCAATTCACGATGCCTTGGCCTTCATTTAAGTGTGGGGGTTGAGGAGTCGTTCTGAAAAGGAAAGGTCAAAAGGGCTTGACCTTTGCATGCCTTCTTGGACCCATTGTTTCAAACCTCAAAATCAAAAAGGGGCTGAAGCTCAAAGACCCTCTCTGAATGTTGGAGAAGATAGCACATGCAATTTTTGGGGGGGAATCCTTAGAATTTCACGTTTTCTGAGGCCTGCAACCATCTAATTACAAATAGGAACTTATTGATTTGCTTCATTTGTTAATGTTTCTGTTTACAACATTGTTAATTAAGAAGGCAACAAAGCTAAGGGACTCTCCTAAAGCGTCCAAAAACAAAATGACTTATGAGGACACTAGTACTGGGTAAGGCATGTTTTAGTACACAAAAAATATATAGTCAAGTTATTGCTTTCAGGTTTTCATTGAATTTGTCTTAAGCATAAGCACAAAACATATTAATGATGTTTTTTTTATATTAAAAGACACATTCTCTCCATTTCACATCCTATATCTCTTCAGCTATGAGATAATCAGCAATTATCCTATCGCCTGAGGCCATTTGTAAGCCACACTGGGACTTCAGAGTTCATGGACTGGGCTAATGCCAAATGACTGACAATAAACAGAATTAGCCTAGGTGTTATATGTCTGCATCTAGCCAGTCCCTGATACATGACTCCACACATAAGACAACCGTGGAACATGATAGCCAATCATATCTTGTTGACAGGCACCACATAGTCACAAGCATGACACCATTTCAGTGTGGGATCAAAGCAGAGAAAGCTGAGCAAAAGGGAAAAATGACATTCATGCCTTCATGGAAGGATGAATTATCCTGGCTCAAACATGAAGAAACACATGTACTGTATGGCAGGTTGCCAGTTACCCTCAAAGGCAGACAAGACAGTTTTTTTTTTAAAGGAACTGGCTCTGTGGGGAGCCATGACTAAAGTCTGCAAGGCAGACAGACAGCACATTTCCCAGTTGAATTTTGAAATTTATTTTTATGTACTGTTTATTGCTTGGATTAAAATAATAAATCTAACAAATCATGAACATGGCAGCTCTTTTTTGTTTTTAAAATTCATTACAGCTGAAAAATGGTTGGGGCCAGTAAAACTGTTTTATAAAGATGAGCTAATACTGAAGCTTGCAAGCACATAAACTATTAGATGCTTATTCAATGTAATATGTTGCAGTGTACCTTGTTTAGAAAGCACCTTACAGTATGTTTGCTCTATGCAGCAATATCCTTATAGGCCCTCTCAAATCAGTGACGACATCTTTATTTTGAATCAACCATTCGGATTTGACCTGCATCAGACAGCACATCACTCACCACCCAGTTTAAGTGCTTCTCCATAGCATTAACACCAGCCAAGGTGAAAGGGTCAGTTAGGTTAGATTCACTTTTGACTTTACCATCTGTTCAGAAGCCACTGGCGCACAGCTACTGCAGAGAGAGGAGATTACCTACTGACACTCATACAGAGATGATGCTAAAGTTTTTCTTGATTCAGCATAGATGCAAGCACGTTTCACACATTGTTTATGATTCTTAAGATGGAGTCACACCTAATAACTTCACAGCAGAATAACCTTCTGTTATCAAACACAGCATGAAACATAATATTTAGTTTATAAAATATGCACTGTTGGCTGAAAATGTCTGACACAAGCCAAAGTAAGTTAACTTATCCAAGCAGTTCAACACTGCACCCAATACTACTTCTTCTACATGAGTTTAGAAGACCCGTCTAAGAAAGGTGTGCTTGCATGTTAAGACACCTTGCTTTGGTTGCAGCACATTTTTTAATATTTTCCCCACACAAGAACACGATAATCAACCTATAAAAGTAAACAGATGTTACAAAGAATTAAATTTTTCATGCATAAAGAAGCTGTAATCGTTGCCTCCTGAAAGACTGACAACACAGTGATTACTGGTGGCCGTTGGGCTTTCATTATCCAATTTCATACTGGACCACACAGCAGACACTTCAGCTGCCTGTTGTTTTCTACAAATACAGTGGCATGCAAAAGTTTGGGCACCCCTGGTCAAAATTTCAGTTTTTGTGAACAATTAAACAAGTAGAAGATGGAATGATTTCCAAAAGGCATTAAGTTACAGACAAATATTGAAAAGAGTGTTTCATGTTTAACTTTATGCCTTTTAAAGATCATTTCATCTTCTAAAATCAAACTTTTGCATGCCACTGTATATGCCCCACTGCCACAAGTTCATCAAATGAAGTTTCCAAATGAAAGTGGGTCATCATAAAAGAAAAGACATGCATGACATTTTAGGAATAAAAATACAATCATAGTCGGCACATGTTCTTTTACCTGTTGACTCGTCGTGGGCACTTGTCGGGCTTGATGTCCACCTCGTAGTGATAGACGTCCATCTTTGGGATCTCCACCTCAAAGTAGTTGGCCAGCAGCTTGATGGGCTTGCCCACGGTACCCATGCCTGGCCGGCGGGGGGCATGGAATACCTGCTGCAAGGGTGGGGGGAAGACCCCCATGGGCACTGGACGGACAGCGAGTAGGGAGCCATGGACAAAGGACAGGTGACAGAAGGAAGGAAATCCAGAGCAAAGAGTGTTGGAATGCAGAAAATGAATATACACAAAGCAACAGTGAAGATGGAAAAAGAACAAGTTAAAGCAGAGGGATGGTACGGCCGAAGCGGGCACACCGGAAATAAAGAACAGTTAAGTGAGGAGGTGGCAAAGGAAGCGGTTGTGAAAAGCAAAAGACAGGGCAAAGAGGGCGAGAGATGTGGGCATAGGCCAGGAAGGAAGCGTAGGCAGGAGCAAAAAAGGACATGATAAGTGGCCACAAGAGTTGGTTGCAGAGACAGGAAGGCAGGGAGAGGGAAGATAGGAAAGAAAAGAAACAATGTTAAGGAAAAAGTTAAGCACCAGGTTGTGAATTTGTGTCATGGGTAAGAGAGAAACACGTTATAGAATTAGCAACGTAAGGGGGATGGAGGGGGATATTGACAAGGCATAAAGAACAGGAGGAACAACCAGATTAGGTCAGATGAGGATGGACAAGGGAGAGAAAGGGGAGGGTAGAAAGAGTGTCAATGGCAGGGAGAATAAAAAGAATAAATTAGCAAAAATTCTCTTCAAGTAGAGAAGTATCTAATTATCACATGAACTTCAGTTTTGTGCCTAGAAAGATTATCACCAGTTTTGATAATGAAATCACTGTTTGAGTAAAAGTGACAATTTAAGAATGTTCTGCCTCCTTCTGTTGCTAATTCAATATTTGGATTGTTCATTTAAGAAACAAAAATGTGACAATGTATAATGGCATTTCCATACATCTTTTACAGTTTATATAGCAAGAAATGTATCACTGAAACAGGAAAAATGAAAAGATCAACTAGTAACAGGCCTTAAATGATTAACTGATCAAGGGGGAAATTAACTGCCACAATTTAAATCATCACTTTGCAAAAACAAATAAATAGTTAAAAATGTCTGACATTCTTAGTTTTGAGCTTCTCAAATTGTCACATATTATTATTAAACTGAGTTTTGCACCAAATATGGCCAGCAGCTTGATGACCATGAGTTTAGCACTTTGATGTTCTTTATAATAGTTTATGTTTGGCCCTGTCTTGAATCCAGGCCAAGAGAGGCAGTATTTCCCAAACTGTTCTCATCATGAAGCTTTAGTCCCACTGATTAGCGACTATCGATGCCAGTACTAGTTTCACATCTTAAAAGTAAAAATGTGTTAGAGTCAGAAGATCTATTACGGAGGGGGTCCTATGGGTGCTAGATGTGAGGCTAGCTGTGACTTATGCCTGAGAGGGGCCCACTGCCTTAACCTCTGGGTCCCCAGAGAACAGCCCTCCTCCACCACAACAAAGACCCCAGCTGCCCTGCTCCTCCGTCTCTCACACACACACAAATACATGGGTGTACGACAGAGGGAGCGCCCTTGGTACGATGAACACACTCATACACACAAACACAGGGGGCCCCCCTCTACATTCCCAGCCTCACCATGGAGACACCACGGCAACACAGCATTGTCATGGATATCAGGGGACCTGTCTATGTGTGTGTGTGTGTGTGTGTGTGTGTGTGTGTGTGTGTGTGTGTGTGTGTTTGTGTGTGTGTGTGTGTGTGTGTGTGTGTGTGTGTGTGTGTGTGTGTGTAGGGCTGTTGGAGGAGATGGGAGGAGGCAGGGTGCCACTGTGGCCATGCTGAAGAGACCTTGGCCTTTTTGGTCCTGCAATGAGGCTGTTCCCACATCAGGCCAAGGCGCCTGCGTATCCCAAACTGGAAAAGCCCTGCTTTAAATAGCTAATATGGAAATCCTTGGGTTGAACATACCTCTCAATCAGATGTTCACTAAGCCTTCAGAAAATGCCAAACTGACAGGAATAGCCATAACCCACAGAAAGATGCTCTGCTTAGATGTGTGTGTGTTTGTGTGTGTCTATGTATATCTATGTGTAAAATCACACGCCACTAAAACACATCTGACAAATACCGTAAACACAGACACCAGGCATGTGGTGACCACTCGTACTCTACGTGCAAGAAAACATGTATGTGTGTAAATGTGTGAGTGTCTAGACTAGAGAGTGTGTGTTGTGATTGTTGCACAGTCACACACAATGACACACACTTCGCCCTCGTGCCAGTGAAGGCAGATGGTGAGAAGCGGAGCCAGCACTCTCACATATCCCAACACAATAGCAGTCTTTCCTGGGCGGCAAGACTGAAGCAGAGCTTCAGAGCTGCATCACAACATGAAGACACTCACTACTTACTGTCTTTACAATGACGTAACAACAACTCCAAGTCACATGGGAATGACTATTTCAAAGTTAGACTTGTTTTTTTTGCACTTTGTTTTGGTTCATCAAAGCCCAGTTGGCAAACTTTCCTATTTAACAACCTTTTGGTCAGCTTTGCAGTGCAATCATTTTTAAACAAACAGAACTACACAGTCATTTTTATATTCAAATTTCAGTATATGGCTTGTAAACAGTTATATATTTAATTTAATGTTAAAAGCAGGTCTCCCTTGTAGCTGGTGATAAAAGCTAATGAGCTTAAATGGACATCGAAATAAAAATAAAATCTATCACAGAACAAAGACTGTTTAAATTTTCACATTGTGGAACAGTATTGGATGTATACGAGGAGACCCCATCACTCATCACAACAAGCCAAGAACACGAATGAGAAGGAATTATGCATCAGTTGCTTTGGCCAAACTAGTTGTGTCTCTGAATATCTGGCCGTTGACCATGAGCTAAACATGGCAATCAGATCAATCTTGGAAAATAGCACAGTGAATCATCTCACTTCAAACACAAAAGCAGACTTTGAAATGAGGGGCCCTGGGGGCCCTTCCCCCATTCCAAAAAATAAAAACAAGCCTATTCAACTGAATTCAAGGTTCACAATCTAGAATGACAATGTGATTTTAATCTCACGCCTACTTAGGCAAATAAAGCCAGCCTGCAGACAACCAAAGATGAGTTAGGGTTTACAACACTACCTCCATAAGAAAAGATACAATTCTGTGTAAAAACTTTTAGGACATTCAAGTTGGAATAATAACGCCAAGGTTCAACATTTTCCACAGTGAGTGAACTTCAGACCTGGGCATAAAGTCAAACACTGCCCAGTTTGTGTTTTAATTGCACGCTTCCACACCTTAGTGTCAACCAAGGAAACTACCAAATATAGATCATGTCTGGCACCGATAAGCATTGGCTGTAAATCTAAAAGAGAAGCGTGCGGAGAAAAACCACACATATAAATGCAATGCACTGCAGATGTCTCTGTCTGTCCAAGTCTAAAAACAGGTTCTGTCAACTCCAACAGCAAATGTGCAGATATCACAATTGAGGATTATTTTGGGGTTCACATAAATAAATCATTCATCTGTCTCTGCAGATGGTAGGCCTGAGGTTGCCTGTGATATGTGCGTGTAAGGCAGTGGTGTTAAACACTCTTTAGACCACCTTAACACTGGGACCAACCATCCCCTGTCAGGGAAAAGGGAGGCTGGTCTGCTGTGCGGAGCGTGCGGGGAGCAGCCAGCTGCTGCTGCTGCTTGAAGGCGGGCTTCACCTCGTCCCTCCTCACCGAGATTCCCACGACCTCCCTGCCCCCGCGCATGGCTGTGGATATTGTCAGCGCTCCAAAAGGCTTGTCTATAGCTATAAATCTGGATAAATAATAACGTTTCTTCCAAAGTGTTGTGCACTGAGACAGAAGGAGAGCCCGCTCCATCTCCCACTCTCCCTTCTCTAAACGTTGCGATGCAACGGACAGGGTTGACACCAAGCCTCCTTGTACATCTCCCTGACGCTAAGGCCAGGCTACGGTGCCCCGTTTTCTCTCTCTGCAGTCAATAAGCAGCCATAACGGGTATCTGAAATGATAGCATTTTACACCAGTGTAGTAAAAATGAACCTACCAGCGCCAGACGGTCCCGGCTCCATCCCATTCACTTAGCCGCGCGGGTACAAGCTAGCTACTCCGGGGTGCTGTGGCCAAACCGCCGGCCCCTTCAGGGTGGAAGCGTCTCAGACTTCCAGCCCCCTCCTCTCGGCGTGTAGTCTTCTCCCTTCTCGGTGTACCCCCGCCCCCTGCCCCTACCAGAACCCCCCCAGACCCGCAGAGGAGTTGAGGCTAACGGCGATAGCTGGCAGTTGCTTGTCTGCCCGTTGACCCTGGAGCTAGTAGCGGCAGAGCTGGAGGGCGATACCGTTGGATTTCTAACAGTCTCCCTCGGCGGCGCGGCGTGATCCCGGCCAGCGCTGTGATTTCGCCGATTGTCCGCGGCGCCGTGATTTCTTGACGGTCTGTTGTCTCCTGCTCACCGTTCAAGCAGGATTCTCCAGCGGAACAAAAAAGGCCAGCCCCTCACCCCCCAAAAACCTGAAACTTCTTCTTTGCCATTAAAAAAAAGTGCAAAGGAACTGTTGATGAACTTGCTGTCACACCCCAGAGGCCGAAGACGGAACTGCACTGCAGATATGCAAATATGTGTCAGGCCTGGCTCTCAGTTAGGAGTCTGTTCAAAATGTTTAACATTAATAACTACAGGGATGGCTTTACCCAAGATATATGAGCATAAACTGTTGAAATAAATACTATAGGTCAGTATTTTATTTTTGCAAACATTAAATTTAGTCTTAAAACTTAAGATAAGATAAGATAAGCCTTTATTAATCCCACAGTAGGGAAATTTGCAGTGTTACAGCAGCAAAGACCAAAATAAAAGTACTAATTATAGAAATAACATTATTGCACATGCCAGTGGTATTGCACAGATTCTTTCATAAATGGAAATATTGACATAAGTATTAATATTGTGCAGGTTATCTATATTGGACAGATTTTATGTAAAGCAGAAACACACCTATGTAACATATGTTGTAGATATGTATGTATGTAACTGATCAGATACTTGAATTTTTAACATTGTGGTCGTCTCTTCTCTGTCTCTTCTTCGTTGTACTAAAAGGTTCAGTAATTATCATTCTTTCTTCATTAATTTTTGTGATGATTTTTAATGAGTCTTTATTAATTCTTTGATGAATTTCAATGTTTTGTTACCTGTGCGAATAAATTAACTAATCAAACTTTTGTTTCTTGTACTACACTACACACTGTGCAGCCCTTGGCACCCATAGCTGATAAACGGTCTCAATTAGCTACTCATCTTTAGTTTTCATCTGTCTTTTAATTCTTTTTCTCCATCTGTTTGCTCCTGTGAGGTAATTTCCAAAAAGCACAACCTCTCCTTTTGTTGTTATCCCGGTGACACTGGGATAATGCTTCCCCCCCGGGCTTAAAAATAACAAATAACTGTTGTCAGGACATCAAAACCTGGATGGCTGAGAACTTTGTGCTGCTTACTAAAAATAAATCATGAGTCATGTGGTATTTAGATGACAGTTTTTAACGAGTCATACTAAACTTTCATGTTAATGGTTATATATTTAGTATTTATTCATATTTCATTATCAATTGTCTGGTATATACAATGTGAAAAATGCTCATCATAGTTTTCTAGATTTCAAATGCACATCCTTAAATTATGTCTCTTGTCTGGAAAGAAGCACAACATTATTTAACGCTCAGCCCAAGCTGATGTATCCACACAGTCTGGAAAACTGCTCAAAAAATCTTGATCTCACATAAGACAAAGAAAAAGAAGCAAATCCTCACACAGAGAAGTTAAAATGATTTTTGGTGTTTTTACATTAATATTGCTCTTTTTAAAAAAATTATCATAAAAATATAAATATGTTAAGTAAATGAATGAATAATAATTGTATGTGTTTATTTTTGAACACTTTTGCATAGTTTTGCTCATTATATGTTGATTTTTAACATTTTCAATTCTAATTTCTCTCTATTTATTATTTCTATAACTTCAGTTTATGTGGCCATTTAGACATTGTGATATGAAAGTCATTGTAGTATAAAACATAGACAGCTAGTTGGCCTGGCATATAATAAAGAAGAGTTTGGCATTAGTGGAAAGTACATTTATTCAAGCATTATATGTTTGGAGTTTGTTTTTTTTAGCATTTCCTTTGTTGTCACTTTAAACTTTACCTTTATTGGTCACTTTATCTGGACACTTTACTTGTATATAGTCACATACACTGTATCTTGTATTTTTATTTCTATATTGTTTCACTGACTACTCTTTGCCTTGTACTACTGCAACACCTGAAATGAAAGGATTATCTTATCTTATCTTATCTTATCTTATCTTATCTTATCTTATCTTATCTTATCTTATCTTATCTTATCTTATCTTATCTTATCTAATCTTATCATGTCTTATCTTATCTTGTTGCTTTTGTGAAGGAAATGTTGAACCTTTTATCTGAAAGGCATAATTAATATGGCTGATTTGTATTTTAAAAACATATACACAAATGTACAGTAGAATAAAATATGGATTGTTGGAAGAGGAGAGTACCAAGAAACATATAAGGGAGGCTAGCTGACATTAGATCAACCTGAATTAGCTAACATTCAAATGTTACTTGCACATTAATGCCTCAGCAATAACAAGGGAACAAAACAGGGAAAGATACCTCACCCTTAAGAGCAATGTCTACTTTCTTTTCAAATCTACATATGTTGAATGTCAGTATAATATCTACACAAGGCTTAAGTGAACAATTTTAGAGGGAAATAGCATCATAATAGATAAGAACTTTGTTATTATAAAACTGAATGGAAAATCTTATTTTGTGAGTCATATTGATCAATCCACACTTGTTACTTAAGCATAATATTACTGTAACTTAAACTTAACTAAATCTAGACATTGCTCTGACTTGAACTGCAGCATTAATACTAGATAACACATACAGAAACTATTTGTGATTGTTTTTAGACAAACTGATTATTGACAATTAATTTAGAACGGGAGGGTGGGTCTAGAACAAAAGCCATAGTTTTACTATAACTTTATTATCAGTAATATTTAAATTTCATGATACAAAAATAATGTAAAATCACAAATCTTCAGGAAATCTTTGCCTACAATAGCAAGAAATCCAAGCTAGGTAGCTAATGTTACGGCAAGGTAATATAGCTATTATTATTTTAACTAAAAGTCTGGTAGTTGGCCTTTAATACAGATAGCAATACATTTTTACTGTTGGTAAACTTTTATGTTATCATATTAGGTGATGGTGAACATAATGGATCAGAAATCTAGATAAGAGTATTGAAAAACACTGATCTCCATGGGATTTCCATTTTGTTGTTTGTTTGGTTGTTTGTTTGTTTTTTGCATAACCCTTTATTTGACTTATTTGACTCTTGGGTAAACAGTGCAAAAATTGTATATGTTTTTGGTTGTTTTTACACACACACATACACAGAGAGAGAGAGAGAGAGAGAGAGAGAGAGAGAGAGAGAGAGAGAGAGAGAGAGAGAGAGAGAGAGATACCTCAAACTATTTATTTTAATTTCACCACACAAGTAAAATAATTGCAATACTAAAAGATTACCAAGACCACTATCATCCAAGAAAAGACCTGAAATGAAAATATACTGAATCTAGTAGTCAGTAGTAGTAGTAGTAATACATGATAATTTAAAAATAATGAACACTATGACATCTAATACAGTAAGCACATGTTGCTTATAGCACTTCTGCACTTAAACTGTGTTTAAAACTTGTAATAGAGTTTTTTTTCCATTGTGGTATGTTGGCTTTTACTCCAGCAAATGTTTTTAATATCATAGCTTTACTGTTGAACGACTTTTGTCCAGGCTATCAGTTATCATTATTTATTTATTTATTTATGTATTTGTTTGTTTAGTCAAATTATGAAGTGTAAATGTATCAGCAAAGCAGGCACTGCGTCCATCCTCATGTTTTGAAAATCTACTAACCGCTGACAGGAAGTCGTCACCATGCGGCTACGTCACTTGACTCTAATGCGGAAGAGGTCGTCATCGTAAAAGCAGTGAGTTGGAAGGTCTGTGAAATGTGATAAAACCATTGCAATTTTGTGAGTAGACCAGCTTGTGCTTCCTTATTTTGAATGAATTAAGCAATTTCTGATAAGAGTCGGTGTTTTCTGGACGGTGTGTGCCAGGGTTCGTGCTTTTTCAGCCTCGTAGCAGTTTAGTTCATTGCATGTCTCGTGAGCCCGGCTGGCAGTTAACGTTGGAATCCATCACCGGCTGCATGTCAAATGATATATTTCTAAAAATGGAACGTTAATATGATATTCTCGCACTTTGCCGGTTGTATAAACAGCAGCTGGGTGATTTTTTTTATCTTTCTGTAAGCTGTGTGGGTTCTAAGGTGCACAGTCATGAACCTGTTTTAAGTATTTCACTTATTCCCAGCTCGCTTGAAGCCTGAAAATGTCGTGGATAAAAGAAGGTGACTTAAACCTGCTTGAAAAGATTTCTGCCAATGTCCTAAAGGTAAGCCCATATCTGTAACAAATTAGCATTGTTTAGCCTCAGTTTCTGCCTCTTGTTTACTGCTATTACATATCAGTCACAGATATAAGCATAGATTTTTCCTGAAAAAAGGAAACCGTACTTTAATCACTTCATACTGCAGTTCTGGAGATATGACCCGAACCCTCAACAACTCCTCAAACCATTAGCAAAATAGCTAATTTCTGAAATTATACCAAGTTAGTTAATTAATTTTTTACAATTGGTGTGCCTTGTCTGTGTTGATTTGTTGTATTTCATATATTTGTATCCAATATTAAGTTTATATTGTTCCTCTGTCGTCCAAACAAGCACATGTACTTTCCAGCTACCTGGAAAGAAAATATAGTTGCAACTTCATTTGTTAAACATCTGTTTTATCAGATTGCGGACAGAATATGTTTTTGTCCTGATGGTTTAAAGAACCATAACATATCTCCAGTGTGCCAGGGTGGTTAAACAAGCTTCTTGGATTTTCAAACATCTAATTTTCACACAACTAACTATTTGATTGCTAATACGTTAGAGACACAAACTGTTGATGCTGCATAACTGATGAATCATTTGGACTATAAAAAGCCAGTAAACAATGCAAAATGCCAATCACAATTTCCGCAGTGTTAAAGACACAAATGTATAAGATCACTTTCTGTACGGCTTTCAGCTGCATCATCTGCTTTCTTCTGATGATGAAGACTGAAAGATGCCATTGAATTGTCTGAAAAAAGCGAGTGGGTGGTTTTTGTGTTAAGATTCTTACGACTACCATTTCTAAGGTCAAGGAACAAACTTGACAGATGTGTTGAGCTTATTTTAGGATATCATATGGTTTGAAATTTTTCACATTAGAATCAGACATGTTAGCCTTTTAGCTTACTTTCATTCATTTATCTCAGGCGAGTAGGAGGACTAGGACTAGGAGTTGATTTCAACTCCTAATCGCCTGAGATAAACTAATGAAAGTAAGCTAATTGGTCAAATAAAAGGCGAAATGAACTTCTTTACACTGTTAGCCTTTTAGTTAATCTATTAAAGTCTGTTGATTTAATTTACATTTTCTGTCACTCCACTTAATTTTTTTGTCATGTCACATCTCTTTTGGCTCCCCTGTTCTCTGCTGCGTCCACCAGGCGGGACCAATGCCTAAACATGTTGCCTTCATCATGGATGGTAATCGACGCTTTGCACGTAAGAAAAACATGGGACGCCAGGAAGGACATATGCAAGGCTTCAACAAGCTGGCAGAGGTGAGTTTGCATAAGGACTAAAGATACCACCACCATCTGGGTGTAAATAAACTGCTCATTTATATCTAATCCATTGTCTCTGCCACATTAGACACTACGCTGGTGCAAACATCTGAACATCCCAGAGGTGACAGTGTACGCCTTCAGCATTGAGAACTTTAAGCGCACTAAAGAAGAAGTGGATGGACTGATGGAGCTGGCCAAGCAAAAATTTGAGAGGCTGTTGGACGAACGGTGAGCTTCAATTTGAGCTTTCCACTTTGCTGTTACATGTGGCACAAGTCACATTTTATACATCATATGATACATCATATGATTCACAGCTTCCTTAAAGTAAAGTTGAGCGTAACAAAATGCAGTCCTCAAGCACAGCTGAAATAGCTGTCTTTTCAAGACTGAAACTTAAGTTTCATAATAATGATAATGAGTAGCCAATCATAACAAGAATTTTCTCAGACCATCTCTTGAATGCTGCCAGCCAGTGGGGTGACAGATTTTTCTTCCCAAAGGTCTTTGGAGTTCACTGTTGATGTTTCAATGTCTGTATGGTCGAATTTCTAAACATCCACAGGGATCTGGCTGGAAATGTTGAAACCTTTTTTGGTGCAGCTGGACACAACAGCAGTTTAACACAGAAACAATTATTGCTGCATTGGGCATTGAGTAAGATACACTATGGACTGATGGCCAAGAGGAAGAAAGGCTGACTTATAAATAGGAGTGCATAATGTCAATTATTTCCATTGCTATTTTGGCTTCTACTGACTTCTTCTTGCCATTTTAGTATGCCAGAATATAAAGTTTACACCTGTGGGGTTTGCATCAAATTGTACCCTAACTCTGGTCTTTAGTTGTCTGCATTTGCCAAATACTTTCAAACCAGCTAAAAACTGCCACAGTTGAATTTTGAAGCATATGTGGAAGTGTTTTAATCCACAGTTCCACAAAGACCAAAAGACTTTTTCTGACATTGCACGGTATTTCTCCATGCTTTTCTACAATCAGGAATATTTTACAGATGACTTATATCTTTCCTTTTGGGAAATTAACATTTTGTCATCCATCAATTAGTAGCTTGTTAGCTAAGCCAGCCATTTAATGTTTCTCATTAGTCTGTGAATGGTTCCCACAGGACCACGTGGTATCAGTAGCTAAGTTCAGTTGTTTAAGTGCTTGCATTTGAGACAATTAAAAAAAATACAGTTTTGTCTAAAAAAGAAATATGTCACATGTCCCCCCGTGTGGCATATTGAGAATAATCTTGATTAGCCTTGACACCAACAACGTTTTATGATACTGCTCCAT
>OMNN01024797.1:34867-53637 GCA_900302755.1 Chromis chromis
GTTTTATCTGTAGCAGTGATCAAAGATGAGACGTGGTTTACCATTAAAATCTATCTATAACAACTTAGTCATGCCAGTTAAATACTAAAATAACATTTTAGTATTATGTATTTCTCATTATTAACAATCATAATTATTAGATCTTAAGCTTTCTCTGAGAAACACAGATATTCATCTGCACATAAGATATTTCTAAATTGCTATATGCCTGTAACAATCAATCATTACCTCCATTAAAGGTGATGTAATTTATGGCAGACAGTATTGACTCAGTAAATTATACTGCGTATAATGTGAACTTTAAAAGCATCATGTAAAGCTTCTCTTTAAAGACTTACATTGATTTTCACTTCTGCAGACCTCCCACTCCTGTTTAGTGTTTCAGTCTGTTCTGTGGCCGGAGTACTCATTCTGGAACCTGTGTGAAGCCATTCTCCAGTATCAGTTAAATCACAAATCCATCCAGGTAAGGCTTCTGTCAAGTCAAAGGTTTCTTTGTTGTCCCCAATGTGTGAATCTACATTGGAAAGGGTGTAAAAGTCAAGAACATATTAGGCTTTACATTGGCTTTGTATAAATACAGATTTTGAGAAGGTCATAATGATTGCTGTTTGAGGTCCTTTCAAATGTTTTCATTCATTTTTGAAGCAATATTCTGATAGTTGTCTAACAAGTCAGTGTTGGTGAGGATCCTTAAGCTCCTACATAGCAAATGCAGTTTACTTGTGTTCGCCATATGCCAACTCATGAACACAGTATGTGATTTATTTAGGTCTGCTTTTGCCCTTTATTTAAAGTGTACATTGAGGGGTGCATCAAAAGTTCAGACAGCCAGCACCAAAGCAGCAGTCAGAGTATCTGAAAAGCACATAGTAAAGTCATAAATAGCTCACTATCAGAGAAAACGGAACCATACTAATAACTGGTATTGAACCAAATCAATATCATTTGTGTAGCTACTACTGCAATGACTGTGTAAGTATTACTTTGTAGATATGTAATCCATACTGTGTGTTGAGTATGGGGATATCAGTACACATGTACATTACTGTCCAAAACAACTTAGGATTTTAGCTGCTGATTAAAGCAATTCCTATCTATATGTACCGAATTTTGAGTTTCGATGCATGTTGCATTACAGAAAGCCAGAGACCTCCATCGAGAGCATCAGACCCTACAGCAGCTGGAGGCAGATCGCGCCTGTATAGCAGAGCACCTGCAGCATCATGGGAATGGAAAGCCTGCCGACGCCCAGAGAAGACAAGAGGCACTGCTGCACTACACCGCCCGCCGGGAAGACCGAGTTCAGGACTTCCTCGAAGCCCTGAAGCACAAGAGAGACTCTTTCTTTATTGACTTATGCAGTGAAGCTGTCTTGGCCTAGGAGGGCTTGGAAGAACAAATCCTCTGTTGAAGTGGTGATGAAACCTCTCCTGTCCTCCTCCCAAAAGGGCTTCTGCGGAAAAGGGAAGAGCAAACGGTGACTGGGAGTGGGTACATTTTGTCGCTGATTTGTACAGGATGAGAGGGTAATTTTACCCCTATGGGGCTGTAGAATAATTGTGATATTTATGATTGTAGATTTAAGAAGTCTAATATGTGGAAATGTCTGGTCAAGATGTAGTTAAATAATAGTGTAAATTGTGTGTCAAATGCATGCCTTTGATTGAAAGGTCAAATTAAGTGAGTGAGAGCTATGGATCCTGTGTTTTGGAAATGTCTCCAAAGCAGTCATCCTCAGAACTCAGTACAGAGTTGCATTTTTGTTGAGGCTCGAAAGAAGTGTTGTTTGTTGAGTGTGGTCTTGATGACATAACTATATTTTGACCAGCTTTCTTTAACAGAATAAAGTGATTACTGTATGTCAGATATAATTAAATGATATGTGACTCACTGTTTTGTACTTACATACTACATGTCTAAGTTTTTGCCTCCATCTGGCTCTTAATATATTAATATCTTAACTTGTGCTGCAAACAAGCATGATCTTTGCAAGTTATGTGCTGCTGATGTACAGTATCAGGGCAAACCAAATTACTGTATTTGATTCAGATTCAAGGGGCCTTTCTGCAGCAAGATGAAACATTTATCTCTACAGCAAACTGCTATTTAAGTATTGCAAGTCTTCACTCGTAGACCACTAATTTGAAATTCATTGTATAAATTAAAAATGATATTGTTTCTAATTACCATTTTGGTCATATCATGTCTCTCAGTGATGCAAAAGAAGCAAGGGAATTATATTTTCACCATTAAGGCTGTTGGGTTTTCATCAATTAAGAAAACAGAAGACTTGACATTCACGACAACTCTCCGTCTGTTCCCCAGAAATACAGCATCACTGATGGAAAAGATAAAAGCACACCAAGCTTAGCATTAAATATAAATAAGTTATAACGTGGCGGTGAACAGAACATTCATAAGTGTTCATTTTAGAAGCACAATCCAAGGAAAAAATGAGAATATGAAAGCAGTGCAGTAGTGCCAGTCCTTGTAAACATATCCACACTGACCGGTCTGTCATGAAATATAAAAAGGGGTGCCCATTTCTTGCGAAAATCCTCAGTCTTTAATTTCTGATGTTAAATACAAGACCTTTCAAATCAAATGACTAGTTTTTGGTCTTTAAATGTCCTTCCATAGGCAAGACTAACAAACAAAACAGGTCACTCCCATCGTGAAGCAATTTTAAATATCTTGAATCACTTTAACACAGTGGTAGAAAAAGCATGGAGATACTTTTGGTGAAAGAAGCAACACTGTGATATGAAAAGTAAAAGTTCTGCATTTAACATTTTATTTACATAAATAAATATGAGCATTAAAAATTACTTAAAGTATCAAAAATGCTCATTCTATATTTCTTAATTATATATAACTGCAATAATTTTACTAATGCACTGACATGTAACATTCCACTACTGTCTAGGTATACGTAATTTTATGTACTGTTGGGTAGCTAACATTTTAGAAACATACAAACTAGTTCTGCATGAAAATACTACGAAATAATTGTTTCGCTGAAATAAATAGAAAGCAGTATAAAATACCGTATTGTTCTCTGAAATGGGGAGGAACAGAAGTGTAAGGTAATACGGAAATACTCAAGTACAGTAAAAGTACAGTAAAATTTAAACTGTAAACCTTTTATTCTTGTTGTACTACACGACTAGTATGTGCACCTAAATATTAAGTCTTAGATAGGTTTGTTCGCACAAAATGTTCAGTTTATACCATCAACAGTGTGGAGGAAATGCAGTGAAATGGACTTACCATTACTTTTACGTTTGTTCGACTACAACCCGCATCAAACAGAAAGTGTCTCTACAGCGCCTCCCGTCGGCACCACTCAGAATTTCTCCAAGCTGCTTCCTACCTCTTTAACAAATGGGCGGTGCATAAAACCACGTGACAGATTTGCAACCAATGACAAACGGCGAAATAGAGAACTGGTTCAAACCGGTTTCGTTCTTATATTTCGGTGTATAAACTACAAAAACATTCGTTTGCATTATACATTCGCCATTTTACACTGCGACTGGTCGGTTGTTATCTGTTATCTCTTCGATAAAAGCCCGCTTAACGGCTGTATTTTTGTGAGTTTTCTGGTCATTTGTAGCCAACAACATGGGCAAAACTAAGGTAAGCTTTTTATTTTGATTTATTTTCAGTCTGCGCATTTGGTTCGTGCTGGTTACTTAAGGTGAACGTTGGGCTGCGTTTGATATTTCTGCATCAGAGGAACGTCATCATCCCTAACAAATTTCGAGCAATGGCGGCACGATAGTGGAGATCTACAGCAGCATCCTCCCATTATTCGAAAATAAACGCTTATATTCTACTTTTCGCATAAAATATCCGCCGCACGATGATAACGCTCATATTAGCAACTTGTCACCCAACGTCTATGCTCTGGCAAGTGCAACCGTTGACATGGCGCTGTGAAAAAATTCTAACGCCGTCTGTCTTTTCCCTCTGAGGCAGTAGGCAGGGCAAAAATATTGACAGGTTAAACGCAGCAGCAAACTTTCCATACACGCCGTAAATGTTTATGCAGCCAGCACGTCAGCGCGAGTACATAGTTTATGATTTAAACCATCTAACGTCAATGCCGCGTGATTATTTAGAAATCAAAATAGGCTTGAGCTGCAAATAAGAGGAAGGAGTGGGGGAGGGGAGGTGCCCATCATGATTTGTTTGTCTGTTTTGAATAAGAAAATAGGGCTCGTTTGTGCATGTTAAATCGAAGCACGGTTAATACTGAGCCACCTTCGTTGATTTGACCAACATTAGACGTAAATAAACCCAGCTTATGCTACTGTGGACAAGTTCCTTTAAAAAAAAAAAGCACAAATGGAAATTATGAGCATTTTGTTGCATTACGATTAATTAAATTTTGAGTGTAGTCGTTTGCAGAGTGCGGTGTTTAAAAAAATAAATAAAAGGGTATATTAAAAAAATTTAATTAAAATTTCGATTAAATCTCTACATTAATGTAATTGCAGTTTTCTTGTATCTTCTGCAGGCTTGCGTTCAGCTGCAGTTATTGTGCAGCTCCAGATTAGCAAAGTAATAATCTTATCAGTTCCCCAACAGCTGTCTGTCTGTCGGCGCGCAGTGATACAAAACAAAGGAAGCTGTCAGGGCGCCAAGGCGGTGTAATGGTGACAGGACAGCCCGAGTTTGAATTCAAATATGCGCGGGAAGTTTCTTTGTCAACTTCAAAATCAGCAGCATTGAGCGAGGTTCTTAATTTATGTCAGTTCCTGCGTGTATATTTCGTGCACTGTGTGAACTTCCGTGGTTTTAGTTTGATTTGATTGTGCTGTTTGAATTGTGAATAATTCTGTTTCAGATGTTAAAATTTAAATATGTTTTTTTTTGTTCTTTATCTTTCAGATATCTGTCCCCCCTGAGGTTTGTCAAAAATAACCCCTTTTCTTTATATTATTCATATTGTATTGATGCTTTGGTCTTGCAAAAATATTGTACAACTGTCCACAACTATGTTTTTTTGCTTTTTATTTTGCTTTTCTATTAGTATTTAGTTTCATGTTTGATGAGATTTTGACTGGCCAAGCGTGTCAATGTTCCTACAGCCCTATATTCCCACTATTTTCAAAGATTTTTTTTTTAGACATAATCGGTTTCTTAAGATAAAAACGGGGTTTTCGTGTAAATGAGAGGCCAAACTGTGTGGAAATATCTGCATTTTCCCTTCATGTAAACGGGGTCTTAGAAATGTGAGACATGTGGGAACATAGGACCTAATTTTCTAAGATTTCAGTGAAAACATGGGAACATAGATCTGACCGGGCAAGCTGTCTTGCATTCTCTAGTTCTGTAGATATTGAACGTATTTAATGCAAACTAGTCCAGTCCGTAGTTTTACTCGAGTTTTTCTTCCTGCTCCATCTCAATAGCAAAGAAGATTCTCTGTACGACTGCGAGGGGTAAGTTCCTTAGAAACTCAATTAAGTAGCCTATTTTAAACAATTGCAATTTGTCTTTGTGTTTGCTCTTGTTCTTCATCCATGAGTAGGTTGCTTTCTGATAACGGCTTTCCATGAGGAATACCTTAAACCAGTTTAAACTGAAATATTAGTACACTGTCACCTGTGTATTCATTTTGTATTATTTTCCAAAATCTCTTAATCTAATCATTGCTTTTTGTGACATGAGGAAGTAACATAATCTATTGTCAGTCCATTGTGGTTACAGTTTTCACAGTAGCTTTCTCTTTTATGGGGTTATCTATTCTCACAATTCTAAATGTTTTTCTTCTTATATAGCAGAAAGCTAAAGCAGCAGTGGAACCGAAGAAGAAACCCGTAAAGGTACAGAACTTCTCTGTTAGCTGTATGTCACGTGGAAATTAAGATTTCCCGCTCTCCTGGGCAAAAGGGGAAATCCCTGTGGCCCATGTGATTTTATCTATTATCTACATGTGATAAGTGTGCACCAACTTCAGAGCTCTAATCTTTTTGTCATTGTTTTTGTATAAGGCGCCCAAAGCAAAGAAGGCCAAACCAGCTGAGAATGGGAACACCAAGAATGAGGTTTGTTATTTTAATGAGAAAGAGCTTCCTCTACAGAGTTTGCAAAATATACATGTACTTTTTTTAACCTCATCCAAATGCTTAAAAAGTTCATTTTAGAGCACAAAGGTGAAAAGATAAACTCAATAAAAAAAAAACTACAATCTGTCAAAAGAACGTGAAAGAAAATGAACAAAACTACATCTAGAATATGGTTTTGGAGTCTGACGTGTTGGTTTCTGGGTGCATTTATCTCTGTCAATAAAAAACAACAACACTTGTCTTGTCTGTAATTTGCCGCCAGTTACATGATTTACAATAGCAGAGTTGGTCACTTTTTGTGTTTACTTGATATCCTAAGGAATAAGACTTGCAGCTACCCAGCAATGTACTCATGAAAATGAAAAGGAGAGAATCGAAGCATAAGCATGATCACAGTAGACAAGAATGTACTGTCATACGGCCAAAACAAGCAATGCACATAACGTCGCTGCTGTCTTGCTTTCTCTTCCCAGGAGCCAAAGGCCGACGCCGCTGAAACCAAATGAACGGTTGATGTGCTCACTCTGTCTACTTGGTGATTGTACAGTTTTAAATAAGTATTTTTTACCAAGTTTTATATTACAAATGTCATTTATAGGTTTGTTTTTGGCTTGCACTTGATGTAACAAAACTTTGTTTTCAGTCATATCCATTTTATATCCATTTAAAAAATAATTCCGTCCATATCTTGTAGACGTGGCATTCTTAGCTTGTCTAATCGACTGAATAGTAGATCTTTTCCAACAAGTTGGATTTTGAATCTAATTTTAAACATTATGAGGCAGCTAAAGCATGCAGGAGAATAGGAGCTTTGCCTTTTATCTCCTTGTATTTTAATGTTGAACTAATAAAATAATTGCTCACCAAATGTTTTGAAACACTGTATGTTGACATGAAGTCTAGTCAGTTAAAATGCCACAGAAGAATACGGTCATTAGGTCAAAAGTTTCATAGATCCCCAAAACATGTATGATGTGAACCTGGTCATCTGATGAAGAGTTCTGTTAAGTTATGTTTCTGTTAGGAGAAAAGAAAGCTTTTCTGACTTCAATGGTTGATCTAAATGTTCTTGAATAAAACTTTTCAAAATGTCCTTTTGGGGTTATTTTGTTTCTAAACGTCGCGATGCAGGGACCTTGAATGGTGGTGGTAAATCATCTGCAGGCTCCACCTGGCAGAACACATATTTTAGATGGTTATCACCCTTATTTTTTCACTTATGACCACTCGTGTTGGTGGCTATAGATGAGTAAAGCTTCTTCCAGTACAATGATTTGTTTATAATTTACGTTACTTTTATCTTAAGAATATTTCGTTCCCACAAGATTTTTTACTTTGGTTAAAAGTATCAACACCACAGTTTCAAAATCTTACAAGTATGTGCTTTTTACCCTTTTTTTGAAATATGAGAATTATGAGATAGCAGCTCTAGACTGACAAAATATGTGAAAACAAGCTGAAATTACCTGAGTTTTTCACATTTCAAGGAAATGTGCAATCAGATATATGTAATGCACTAGAAACTACAATATTTCTCTCTAAAATGTAGAGAAGTAGGAAGTAGTAGCAATGCTTAATACTTCAAAGTTGTATTTTGATACAATAATTGAACTGATGTTCTAAGTTACATTCCATACCTGACTAAAACAAACCAGCATTAATTATTCACATTCAAAATAAATAGGCCCTTAAAAAATAAAGTTAGGTACAGCTCAAAAAAGTTTTAAAAACGTATCTTAAAATATTAGCACATTTAATTTTAGTTTGAGTAAGTTAATATTCAGCAATATAATACCGTGTATCTCTCGGTCCAGTTCAGTACATGCAACCATAATCATGGAGAAGACTGCTAACTTGAAAGTTGTCCAAAAGGCAATCGTCACCCTCCACAAGGATGGACAGCCACAGAAGGTCATTGCAGAAAAGGCTGACTGTTGGCATGTTAATAGAAAGTTGACTTTAAGGTAAAGTGTGGTGGGAAATGGTGCACAAGCAGCAGGGATGACTGCACCCTTGAGAGGATTGTTGAGAAATGTTGATTTAAGAACTTGGGAGAGCTTCATGTGCAGTGAACTGAGGCAGGTGCATCAAGAGCCACCAAGCACAGACTGACAGTCTTCAGGAAAGGAGCTACAACTGTCACATTCTTAATATAAAGTTACTCCTAAAGCAGAGACATCACAATTGTTTTCCTGGAATAAGGAGAAAAAGAACTGGACTGTTGCTAAGTGGTCCAAAATCCTCTTTTCAGGTGAAACTAAATGTTGCTTTTTATTTGGAAATGGTCTTTAGAGACTGGAGGAAGAGTGGAGAGGCTCAGAATCCAAGGTGTTTGAAGTTTCCACAGTCTGTGATGATTTGGGGTGTCATGTCATCTGCACTGTGTTTTATCAAGTCCAAAGCCAATGCAGAGAGAAGACTTTAGATCACTTCATGCTTCCATCTGTTGACAACCTTTATGAAGATGCAAGGTTAGGGGTTTTCCAGCGTGACTGAAAAAACTACTACCAAATATTTTGCTGACCATGGCATCACATATGGGGGCCAGTGGTGGCGTAACAGGTTAAGCCCCTGACTTCTGATCAGAAGGTTGGAGAATCGAATCCCGACTGCGGCCACTGTTGGGCCCCTGAGCAAGGCCCTTTACCCCTGACTGTTCCCCGGGTACTGCACCGCGGCGGCCTGCTGCTCCTGCTACTAGTAGGATGGGTTAAATGCAGAGAGAATTTCCCTAAGGGGATAAATAAAGGTAAAATTATTATTATCACTGTGCTTGATCGGCCAGCCAACTCACCTGACCTGAATCCCGTAGTACCCCTTTTAGTTTTAAGTTTAGTTTAAAGAAGAAGATGAGAAACACTCCATCTAAGAATGCAGACAAGCTAAAGTCTGTTATCAAAGCAACCTCAATGACGTCTTTATGCCACGCCACATTGATGCAGTTAATTGAGGTAAAGGAACCACAACCAAGTACTGAGTGTGTAAATAAACATACATTTTATAAGCTGGACATCTATGTACTGTAAATCCTTTCCTGATAATAATGTGAGATAGTAGATTTCTGATTTTCATGAGCTAAAATATTTCACTTAAGTGTAATGAATATAGAATAAATTAAATTTTAACTTCTTGAAATAAAAATATCAACTTTTTCAGATGCATTAGTACAAATTTGCACCAAATTAAAATTTGTTAAAGGTGCCTTCCACATACTGATGTTCGGTTCCCACCTCTGGAAATCCTCTGCAGTGTCTTTGCTCCACAGCACCAGTAGGGGGCAGTGCAGCATCACCACAGAGGGATGAGACAGGAGTCTTTGTTCCAGCGGGGGGCTCCCTCTCCTTTATCTTCTCCATCCCAAAAAAGTGGGTCAAATATGACGCATCTCTGTTTGCAAACATCTCTGAGGAAGTTGTTCACATCTATAGTTTGTGTTTAACCTGGTGTAAGCATCCATAAAGTTTAAGATGAGGCAGTAAAGTTTAAATAAGGGTAAAATGTAACTCTTAATTTTCTTTTCTTTTCTCTTTTTTTAAGTAATGAAGCATCAGCCTATATCATCATCATCATCATCATCATCATCATCATCATCATTGTTTTAGGAAAAAAAAACACTGAACTTGAATCTTGGAACATCCTTTGAAAGCTCTTAACCAGACTGTTTTTCCCCCTCTTTGATTTACGTTTCCGGTATACAGAGAGCTGTAATGAATTAATTTTGAATTTCCTGTGTCATCCCTATATTATTTCCCATCAGGACTTTTTTATTGTACGTGCATCATAGCATAAATCAATCTGAAATGAAAAGAAAATGAGAGTAGGTCCATTACTTCCCACAGAAGTTAATAAAGCCGTTCTGCCGCAAGGTCCATTAATGGTTGTTCAATCATATCAAGTGAGCTACATGAGCAGTTATCAGTTCATATTTTTCACCTCTCTGAGCATCTTAAGGCCTTTTCACTGATACTTGCTTTAAAAATGTTTGTGTTTCCTATTGACAATGTCACACTAACACTCCAGAGAGAACTGATAAACCCAAAACACAACTGCCAAGCTTCATCCTGGAATCAAAGTTGTATCTCAGACATCACATAACGGTTTTTCATTTGGAATCCCCCCACTGTAAGTCAGCTCGGTAAGCCTTGTGATATTTAAGTATCGTCTGAAGCACATGTGAAGCACAGTCCTCATCCTGTTTGTTACGATCAGAGGGGTCACACATGTTCCTAAACTTGGAGAGAAAGTATGGTAGTCTACAAACACTGTAGCATAACCACATGTAACACCAGTAAGCTGTTACGTCACTCAGCATGCAGTAAAGTCTGGGTTAAAGGTGATACCAAGTAATGCAATTCAGGGGTAGCCAGGCAGCACGGGGGGGCTGCAATGCAACAGCTAAGATACTCAAGTCAGTTCATAGGTGAATTAGGAAAATTCTTAACAGTACATTCATATGATTGATCTTAGACTGAAGATGAAGATTATATATAATCTTTAGAGATCCACCTTTACAGGATTTAAGATACCATATAGCCTTTAAATACATTAACGGCATTGCAGGAATTATTTTCTTCCTTTGCTCTACTCGCTACATAAATTTCCTACGGTGTACATCAATCAGATCTAGTTAAAAAATACTAACAATACAATGAAACACACAGGTGTATTTTCCTTAGGACACCATACTGTTTCTCCTAGATGAGGAATGCATATGAACCCACTGACCCCAGCCAACAGCAAGGACGTTCCATCCCCCACCTCAAGGCTTCAACATGCCCCTCTGTTTGGTTCAAACCCAGACAAGGTTGTAAATAGGATCATTTCAGGCTAACAATAATCTGCTTGTGGGGTAAGCAGCACTTGATAAGTCTTCACCTTAAAACTGGTAAAAAGGCTAAGATTCAAGGACATGTAGCTTCACATTAGCAATGCATTGTTAAAAATTCAACCTAAAGATGCGTAAAGCCAGATTATCAGACTGCTGCTGTTTCTCGTCAGCTCCAGCTCAATAGTTATCTCAAAAGAAAACATGATAACTTATCTTAAAACAAGAAGAGACCATTTGGCGGCGAACAAGATTATTTATATTTGATGACAAAAAATGAGATTTGATCAAACTAAAATATCATCACATCCATGAATTTCCTTATTTTGCAGGATCGGTAGATTGTTAATTTAGTTGAGATAATGCTACCTGATAGATTTATGATGTTGCCAGCCTGCTCTTGGTTTCATTTATCTCTGGAGGATTAATGTGATATTTCCAAGTGGAAAAATGTTTTTCCTATTTTTACAACAACATGGACAAAGCCCTTAAAATAGTGTTTTGTGGTCATTATAAACTTAGTGGTGTAAAATAAAAGCTGCTAAGATACGAAGACGTTTACTTCTGCCATTCCTCCTCCACATAGTTAGTCAGCCTCCCAGAATTTGTGCTATGCGACATCTATCTAACCAATAGTCAGCCAACTGTGACAGCTTCAGCTGTCAATCCCAGACATGATCTTCCTGATGGGGGTGGAAACAGCAGCAGCTCATTGGTTTTCCAGAGCAAAATAGTTTGTTTAGAACAGCCCTAAAACTAGCCGTAATACAGTGATGATGAAATGAACCATCTTTGCTGTATTTTGAGCTGAAAAGTAAAAAACTGTTGGAACATGTGAGACTATCAATTTGCTGGAAAGAGGCACAATATGGGACCTTTAAGATCAAGAATGGACCTTTAATCTGAACCTATGCAGCCTGTTTGGAAGTTGTCATTTTACTTTGTCCACATTGGCTTAAAAGCTGCAGCTGAAATAAATTGTTTTTAAGCCAACATTGACAATAAGTCCTTAAAAGGCTGAGAGAGAAAAAGAAAATTTGAACATGACAACTGTGAATCCTGCATGTACTGAGGAAAATTATGTGATATAATCAAAACAAGCTGCAGGGCGGCTCCGGTGAGAAACTGACATTTCTATTGTTTCTTACATATTTTTGGAATTTTTTCTTACATATAATTTAAAAAAAAATAATTCTGCAGGATAAATTCCACAATGCATTCTTAAAAAAAACAAAAAAAACAGCAACATTTCATAATAATCATTTCCATACCTATCATATCCAACCTTTTAACTCCAAGAGCAGCCAACCTATATGCTTTTTTTGTTTGTTTTGTTTTGGTTTGGTCCATCAATCCACCATGGCTATTTCCATTCATTGATTTACTATTTAAACCTAAACATTCCCTCAATGATGACACACATGACAGTTGTAGTTACCAGCAGTATTTTTCGAAATTTACTACCGCAAATCCACAAAGACAAAGACAAAATGTTCCAGCACGTACAACACGAGTGCACATGACGTGGACGAGCCCATTCGTCCTGAACGTGGGGGTCTATGTATCTTACATGCACATAAGCATGTCTGGGGTGTGCCCCACCCCCCATCCATATAGAACATGTCCCGGCTTCCTATAAAGACTTGCTGAACACGGTGTACTAATCATTCAAACGCAGGCGGACCGTCCCCAAACCTCCACCCGAACCCGGCGCATCTCCAGGTAAGAAGCAGCTTTTTTACATCTGGAACTTTTTAAAGGCATAAACAACGTGCAAACCGGCGAGGAAGAAGCGCGATCAGCTGGTTTGCGCCTGTATTTTTTAAAGAACAAGCGTCGTATTGTCTCTATGGTGAAAGTTGCTGTGTGTCACTTTTTTATTCTCTGTTTTGCAACAAAAACCAAATGCGTTGTTTTTCCGCCACGTGTTGACAAGCACAGGTTGTTCTTCTAAATAAATCAATGTGTTTTTTTTCCCCTTTAAAACATCGATTTATTGGTGATCAGCCGGTTCTGATTGATCATTTTAGTGTTGCAGAAATGGAGAGAAATTGCCGAGACTTTTTGCATTGAGCCGATTTTATTGTAAAAGCAGTCAGTAATGAGGAAATGGGATTTAATAATGATAATAGTAGTAGTAGTAGTAGTAGTAGTAAGGTGTCAGCCCATGTGGCTTTTGTAATTATAATTTAAAGGGGAAGTCATCTCAAAAACCAACAGCTGCGTGTTGCCTGTACAGTTTATCAATGCAAAAAGAAAAGAAAAAAGCTGGATTAAGTGACATTTTCCATATTAAGCAATTTATGACTGAGTTTATTTCTCACATTATGCAGCTGACTGCAAAATTAAGACTACATCTGCACTATAGATGCGTTTCTTTGTCCAGTTTTCTTGAACCAGTTGCATGCCAGGTGAAATCAGGAATGTTTTTGTTTTCTTTCCCACTAACTGCAACTTTTGCATTGCAGCTGCTCATTTAGTAGAGAAAATGCTAATACCTCCATAGAAAACACCTGCTTTTTGATTTTAACCATCGTTATCTCAAATTAGGATTTTTTTTACTGACAAAACTTCAAAAAAAACAGTTTTGTCACCTTTTCATATAAAAACCCTGCACAAATTAAAACTTAACTCACCTTAAAATGCTCTATTATGTCAATTCATTTAATTCTTATTGCCAGCTGGAGCCTATCTGCCCCCTGTTTCTTGAGGACTCCTTGTGCGCATGGCACATCTTCTGCACATTTTGTACCCTGACTGCACAGAAACTGGTCATCTTCTTTTACAGTGTTTTTCTTGGAAGTTCTGTTAGTTTGAGCGTCATGTCAAAAGATGCACTTGAATGTAGATGACTTTTTAGTTTTGAGGGGGGGAATTTAAAAAAAAAAAGTATTAACTTCATAGTGGCAGCAGAGAAAGGGGGAGGGGGAGTAGGGGAATGACATGGGAATGGAATCAGGGACTTGCTGTTCAGAGAATTTGCGCCCATGTGTTTGTGCACCCTGACAACTCTGTTAACGGGTTGCCCCTGTCATTTTATTTTTATTCTGACTTAATCTGAATGTGTTTGACTTTTTTTTATGATTCTTTTGATACATGACAGCATTTCACTTGATGCGGAAAGCCAAAGGGTTTACTTTCACAGGTTGGATTTACAGATTCTTCATCTTGTGGTCACTTTTCCCTCCTTGATTAGATTTGCGTTCATGTGTCGGCTTAGTGGGTGGATTTTAACAGTAGGGGGGCAAATGGATTAACTTAATGCAAACAAACTTGAGATCTGGCTCTTTAGAATTCACAAACCTTTACTTAACAACAAAACTCAACTTTTTTTGTTTTGTTTCCGACTCTGCCATGGTGTCGTTCTCATAACTGGGAACCAAAATGGACGCGGTGTCTTGTGTTTCGTTGTCATGTACACCTTGAGTACATTGAGTACTACTGGAAAAAGTGGTTTGTATGAACCCTTTGAGCTTGAAGTTTCCTTAAATTTTCCAACTTTCTGGCCTCGCTGTATACCAGATTCCTGTTTCTACTTGTTCTCATCACACTGAAGCCTGTATTAACTTAATATTCAACCCCAGGGCCGCCGTATAGCTCGCTGGGTTGGGGCGTTACCATGTGGGCGCAGGTCGCCAGCAGCGGTCATGAGTTCGAATCCGGCTCAGGACCCTTTGCTGCATGTCTCTCTCCTCTGTACACCCTTTCACCCTGTCTCTCTCTATAATTAAAAATGGGAAAAACTCCCCCCAAAAAATACTTTAGAAAAAAAAAATTCAACCCCAAGGTGCCTTTAGAGGAGCAGCACGCAGAGCCTACAATGACAATAAAGTCTTTCTGATTCTTTCTTTAAATGCGTACACCAGAATCAAAACATGGCTTGTGCATAACTTTTAGTGCTGAAATAAGTCAATTATTCAATTAGCTGATCAAAAGAAAATAAAAAGTTAGTGTAAAGTAATTAAGATCATGTTTTCATGGATAAGCACAAATGGTAAGATGTCACATTGGTTCAGCGTTGGATTTTCACATTTCACATGAATTCTGCATGATATTTTTGCATCTTTAGTTCTTGACCGGTATTTACAGTGTTTGTTATTTTGTCTATGTGAATAGTGATGGTTACAGTGTTTTTTACATTGATGGTCTTTGGTTTTCATGGTTTAATGTTCTTTTAAAAACCAACAGGCATAATAGGGTTCTGTGCCGCAGGATCACATCACAAAAGCAACCGTGGCAGACAGGGTGACATTCCAGTGTCATGAATATGGAGGATGCGTTCATGGTGTGGTGTGGTCTGGTGTTGTGTGGAGTAACCGCTCGACTAGACGGCCGGATTATCGATGATGTAATCCTGAACCGCTGTTGCATGGTGCAAGATTTTTACTTAGTCAATAGTTCTGCTGCAGTTGCGGATGCAGCTGTAATCCGCACTCGCTCGCAGTAGATCCCCTGCTGTAGGGAGATCCAGCTCCAGCGGGGAGTAAAATGTGACACAAAGAGGCGGGTCCAACAGAGGAAGAAAAGGAGTATTGACGGAATTTCATTGGCTGTTTGCAGTGGAGTACACGGTGTACCCAGTAAACGTTTACGACCCCGGTGCCTGTCTGAAGCTAATCCTGATTGACATCCTTCAGGTTTCCTTAACCATCTCTGTGGGGGAGATAAAACGAATGAATTCCACCTCTTTGTGTTTTTTCACAGCTTGAAATAAAGGAAAGGCCGGATTTTTTTCTGCTAAGCTCGGTTTTGCCATTATGGGAACGACAATCCAGGATGGCGAAGCATGGAACTTATCAGTTTAATCTACCACAGAGCCACTAATTGAGCCTGTGTGCAGCTGGTATTTTTGAGATGTTGTCACAAGTGACACGCAAATGGGGAAACGCCCTATTTTTATGTTTGGCCTTAGACAAACCTGAATAGTTTACAGGTGATTCACTTGGGCTCCAGCCAGTGCATGCAGTGGACCACTCCTACACAATGAGTCAGCTGTGAAATCAGCTGCTGGTGAGGATTCGCTGCATTCGGAAGTTGACTTGACAATCTTGGTCCCATGGACTCTACACAAGCATTCCAATGAGCAAATGAAAATTCTGCAGAATAACTTCAGTAGCTCATTGAACAAAGTGCTTGTTTTAATAAAGGATACTCTAGTTGGCCATTAAAAACAAATCCAAAGGGAAAGTTGACACACTTCTGGTTAACTATTGTATACATTTCATCAGTAGTTTTGTTTTCAACCTCCATATAGTTGGGGTGCCGCTGTTCGGAAAGACTGGTCAAAATAGAAGCAGCAGAGGACAAGATATAAAGACTTTATTATTATATATAGGGCATCTCAAGAACTTCTTTTAATTGACCGACCTTGCAACGCCTACTTCTTTCAGGCCTCTCATGCCAAAAATTAGATGTTTTTTTTAACTTAATAAAACTCAATTTAGAGCCATGCGCAACATTAAATAACTTTTTTCTAGGCACATCACGAGTAAACTAAACTCCATGTGTAAAATGAGGGAATGGCTCCCTTTAAGAGAACAGTATGGCACAATGTACGAACAAGTTCATTGTTTCCATTACAAGTTCACAGCTGGTGATACCTGAGCTCACATACAGTGTGGAGGCCCAGCTTGTTAGCACGGCCAAAGCATTCACACAATCTGCAGCGTCTATACAGTCGGCTAATTAGCTGAGAAAGGCAACGTGACGCAAGAGGTGCTCTAACTATTCATCAGACACTTGTCTTGTTTAAAACACTTGACACCAAACAGGGGTTCAGGACCCCTATAAGGGATTTTAGGATTAAACATAAGGGGTCCTGAAGTGATTAGGTGAGGTCCACGAAGCTTCAGTTTTTAAAATGAACTAGTTAAAGGCATTTATCGCAGTTTTAGTGAACTTTCATTGTAAGAAATGCCACCTATGTACTTTGCAGATGTGTCCACACTGGTTTGAATCACAGCTGCTCAGTATAGCATAGTGTAGGTATTTGACTTGTAGGAAACCAACCTTTTCCTTCAATTCCTCTACAAATGCAGGCTAATCTTTGACACATCAAGTCTTTACTTTTGTACAAAGTATAAAATCTGTTGAATTTATGTCAGATTATTGTTGCTGATGACTTTCTAAGAATCATATACTCAGCTTTGACTTAGGCCCCGTCCACACGGAAACGAAGCCGAGCGTAAACGCACAAATACTTTGTCAAACCGGTGTATCGTCCACATGAAGCTGGCGTTTTGGGGTATGAAAACGATCATTTTTTTAAACCAGGTCCCAGAGTGGATAGATTTGGAACCGGCTCGTTTTCGCTCCGTATGGACGGTCCGTAACCGAATAGATTCTGAAACGCTTGCGTCACAGCGCTACCTCTTGATAAATGCGCATGCGCCAAACTCAGAAAAGGACTACAACTATGGCGCCGTACAGTGTTGCGTGTGTATCGCTGAAACTAGTCACCCTATTATCGCTATAACAGCAAAGCATACTTCTTCTGCATTATCGCCGTGTTCACCAAACAAATATGGAAAGCACAATACGCCACATTCATGTTCTATGTTTACATCGTATCAGATTTCTGTGCATGCCTAAAGTCCCGCCGCCAGTTTCCGTTACGCCGTCACAGCGCCACCAACAGGCCTGGCATGCGTTTTACATCGTTTTCAGTTGTTTTAGGTGAATTCGTGTGGACGGTCACATTTACTGAAACGGCTCCGTGTGGACGAAGAACGTTTTGGAAACGATACGCGTTTCAGCTTCGTGTGGACGGGGCCTTAATTGTAATGGGAAGATCAGCGGAACTGCGAAAAGCTGAAATTTCATGTCGCTTGATGTTTCTCTGTTTATAGCGCCCCCTATTGGCCAATCAGCGCCACATTTGGTACAGAGACTCTGGCTGACCTCTGACACAAGCGAATTGAGTTTGATGTTGATAGCCTGTACTTTGACAAAAATATGCAACTGTATGTATTTTTTTTAGCTAGCAGAGAAAATTGTGTATTTATAACTAGCACATTTTTTGAAGTAGCAAAATTCTTTTAACAACTTCTGATTGGACAAGTCTGGAGATTGTATGTGCAAAGTTTGGTGTAGGTGGAGCTTAAACACTAGGAGGAGTTCGAAAAAGTGAGTTTTTGATGTGTAGTGACTTGCAAAGAGAAATATGCAGTAGGAGTGGGCGTGGCCTATGTCAGAAGATGCGACTCTATTTAGGGAACACATGGATATAAAGTTTATGAAGATGTGATTTCAAATGTGAAAGCTACAGGCCAAAATGCGTTTGCATCCGTTATAGCGCCACCTAGTGGACAATTTGTGCCACATTTGGCACAGAGCCTCTGGTTGACCTCTGGCACAACTGAGTTGAGCGGAAAAAATTGTGTATTTATAACTAGCACATTTTTTTAAGTAGCAAAATTCCTTGAAGAACTTCTGATCAGACAAGTCTGGAGATTGTATGTGCAAAGTTTCGTGCAGATGGAGCTTAAACACTAGGAGGAGTTCGAAAAAGTAGGTTTTTCATACCAGCATCATATCCACAAAATTTCGTCAAAATCGGTCTTGCCGTTTAAGAGATATAAATTTCCCATATTTGCAGCGCCCCCTAGTGGCCAACATTATCCAAATTTGGCTTATACCCCCACAATCACATTCCAGCCAAGGATCTTAGATTTGGTGTTGTTAGCATATATTTTTACCAAAATTTAATCATCTCTTCCTTGTCCCATTATCAACATTTCCTGAAAATTTCATCAAAATCCGTTCATAACTTTTCAAGTTATCTTGCTAACTAACAAACAGACAGACAAACGCAGGCAAAAACATAACCTCCGCTTCGCGCTTGGCGGAGGTAACTATATACTCTG
>OMNN01024798.1:0-18857 GCA_900302755.1 Chromis chromis
CAACGACTCGCATAATGTAAAAAATGTACACTCACCCAGCAGACTGGAGCTTCAATAGTGTTAATGGCTCCTGAAGAGTATAAAATGTGGAACTCCCAACCAGTCAGTTTAGAACTGATGAAGCCTCTTGGATGAGAGGTGAAACGTCTTCGAGCTAACTCAAGCAAGTCCAGATGCTACGATTGAAACTACGAGGATAACCATGACCTGGATGACTGAGAACCTTCACAGACATGTCTCTGTAAAGATTTATTCTTTCATAAGCAGCAGCGTGAAGGGTGGAGAGATGGGAACATGTAAAGAGCTGATCTGAATGAAGAGTTCCTCTAGTTCTGGTTGGATATGAAACTGTATGAAGACACTATTGTATAGTAAATCACTTCTGCTGTTTTATGGCTTTTCTATTTTTCTTTTTTAATTACTGAAAACATTCTAGATGACATATTCTGTCATATATTATTACATTACTTTCCCTGATGATATAGTTTTTTGCTGTGGTGTTGTTTCACTATTGGTATCGATATAGTTCAGCAGGTATCATACCAAAGTTGTGAAAAGACAAACGTCGGATTGCTTGTGTTACATGAAACTGGCTATAGTGAATATTTTCAATAAAACGTGAAAACAATGTGAAAATGTGAAAGGGGTCACTCCCAATGATAAACCTATAAAGAATTATCTCCACAATCTGCAGCTTTCCTGGACTTTATGAAGCCTTATAACAATTTTTATTGCCAATTGTTGAGCTGTCCAACCTGCAGCTTTACAGTTTTGGCTCCCTCTCACTGCTCATGGTGTCGTAAAACCCAGTTTACACTACCTGCTCAGCACCAACCAACAGACAGACAGACTCAGCGACCAGCTAATGTATGTAGTGGACATTTTATTGTCTATAAAGAGACACAAATTTCCCTCAGGAGTTAATAAAAACAAAAAAGGAGAAAAAGGGAATGTGACTATTGAATGATAATGTTGCTCTGCATCTACTGCATATGCAAATAAGCCACTGTGAGTGCCAAGACAATCACCATCTCAGCTTAACTTGCCCAAAAAACAGTTACTGCAGGTTTGACCTTTAAAAATACAAAATCTCTGCTACTTTATAATAAGATGGATGATGTCGTCAGCATCTATGTCACGACTGTGTGAACTTTTTGGGGATCTGAACTCTGCAAGATACGATTTCTCTCTTCAAAACATATCAAGAGGGAGATACACATCCATCAGTGGTGCTTTATCTTTTCTTTCTCTCCCAAATAAACTTCTACAGTGACTGAGGGTTCAATCTTTCTGCAGAGACTGGATCAGCTGTTATCTCCAGCTTTAACATCAAGCCCTGCAGGAGCCTCTCTCAGGGACTTTTCTGATGGCTCTCACTGCATTGACCGTCCTTCTCTTATGACCATGTGATGTTATCAGTGTGAGGCCTCCTGCAATATCGCACCCTTTGTGTTTGCAGATGGGTTGTGTGGTGTGTATCACAATAAAGTGTCCAGATAATAACCAAGCAACATGTATTGGACTTGGGCTAAAAAAATGTACACATCACTGACCGCTGTATTTGTTGGCAGAGCCTAATCTCTTGTTTAGATTTGATCAGCTCCACAGGGAAGAGCTCGGATCTATTTTCTCTGAATATTTAAGATACGAAAGTCTTTGAGTTCTCTCCCATCCTGCAGTGTTTGCCTTTAGAGATGCAAAAAAAGACAGAAACAGAGATGTTTTACCAGCGGCCTTGGTGATCGAGCAAACACAGACAAAGGCTGCAAGTTGAGGAGGGATTGTTGACAGTGTGGGGTGAAAGGGAGACAAGGGTTCAGAGGGTTCAGGGAAGTTTCACTCGGGCTGCTGAATATAAAGAGACATCAGCTAACATGTGGAGACCTTGACCTCTCAACCCTGACTGCTGTGTGAGGAGGAAGCAGGACCTTGACCTATGAAGCCAAACATAAAAACACACATGAACCCTGCTGGTGGGTTCATTTTAGTGTGAAATGACCACACTTAAAAGGCTTCAAGATCCGTCAAAAGCTCTTTTCGTAATAAATTCAGCAGACTCGACTTGTCATAACTTGTCGATGTATTCTCATCAGGTTCAGGCTAGCTTCAGTCGTTGCCGACTATGCGGAAGAAGATCAGTTCATATCATCTGCTGTGGATAGATGTGTTCGTCTTCTCCTGAGTTTCTCCAGGTTGGCTTGTTTGTCTTCTCTGATTCCACGGTAGAGTTTAAAACGCCAGGCTACACGATCAGAACAGTGGTCCAGGATGAGGGTTCAATGTTGAAGTCTTTTAAGTCCCTCTTCAGCACGTCCTTGTATTGGAGACGTGGCCTGCCTATGGGTCTGGTGCCTTGTCTCAGAACACAATGAAGGATCTGTCTTGGTAGTCTAGATTTAGGCATTCTGTGTACATGGCCAGCCCAACGTAGGCGAGTGGTTTAGAGTCGGTTATCTTGAACAGATGTTTGTTTATCATTTTATCTTTCCAAGTTACTCCAATGATAGCTCTAAGGCTCCTTGTGTGGAAGACACTGAGTCTATCTTCTTGGCAGCAGTAAGTAGTCCAGGAAGGTGATCCATATAGTAAGACACTCAAAACACAAGCCTCGTAGACTCTCACTTTAGTTTTGATTGTTAGATGTCTGTTTCGCCAGACATGCAGACTCTACTTGTTATGACTTGTCGAGGCATTCTCACGTCTTAACTGATTTTCCTGAGGGAAGACTTGCAGGTCTCACTTTGGCAAGAGAAAAGGTGTCTGTAAACACTTAATATCACTTTAATAAAAACAAACATTTTTTCTTTAACCCATCTGAGCTATGTCAGTTCTAATGTGTTCAAACTTCATGCATTGGGTGACAAACCTTTGAGAAACCCATTATTGCTGCTTTCTGTCTGTTGGCGTAGAGTCCAGCTCATGTAACAGCCTACAAGAGCTTCATGTTTTAACTGTAAGGTATGTTTTAATACTGGTGTGAAAAGATGTGACGAAAAAGAATGTGTCCTTGTCATAGTCATTTTAAGACAGGACTTGGTTTGTAACGGTTAGAGCCTGTCGTGTTTTTATTCAGCCTTGCTTTCTGCACAAGTATGCGGGGAAAAAATGCAGTGATTTGACTGACAATGTAAGTCTGTCTAGGGAGTAGCCCTGTTATTTAGAAACCAGACTAAATTGAACCCAAAAACCTGTTTTCAGAACAGTAGGACCAGAAAATATTGCATGTGACAGCTGCATTGTGGTAGGTATTCGTACCTGCATCGAATGTTCAGACTTGGATTGGGATGATTAATCTTAACCCTCAGGAGAAGCTTCTAGGTGATTTTTGCTCCTCCTACAATTTTAAGCTTGGATCTGGTTAATTTGCCAAATTGTCGGAATCACATGTCACATTTACGGAACATGGAAATTTTGAGAATCCGACAATTTTTTCTTGTTTTTACAGTTTCTGACTTGTCTTTCCAATCCACTTGAGGTTCAGAGGGTTAAGACAGTGTTAAATGTATTTAAATCAGATGGACTACTGAACTCATACAACAGGACTACTCATGAGAAAAAAATATGACAGGAGGTAGATTTTGTTTTCATCATGCACTTCGAGAAAAAAGTCGAAACGTTGAGAATAAAGTCAAAATGTCTCCTCTGGTCCAGATTCGGACTTCCGGCATCAATAACTCATTAGCGATACGTTGTCAAAACATAAACGATGTCTCTTTCCCATTGTTTTAAGGTAGACAATGTGCTACAAGCCCAGTTTTATCAAAAGTAGCTCTCTGTCAAGCTGCAGAAATACAACAAACACATCGGTAAAACATTGGTGTCTATGTGCAGCCGGCTGTGAGACGAGTGGACAGGGACTGTCTGCAAATTGCAAAACCGCTGCAACAGCGAAGAAAGACACTACACAAACATTCAGTAACTTCACTCTTATACACTGTAGTGTCACCAGAATCACTGCAGCCATCAAGAAGTAGCCAGTTAATGGCTGCAGTGATTTTGACAGACAGCTACTTTTGATAAAACTGGACTTATAACACAATGTCTACCTTAAAACGATGGGAAAGAGGCATCGTTTATGTTTTGACAACGTATCGCTAATGACTTATTGATGCCGGGAGTCCGAATCTGGACCAGAGGAGACATTTCTACTTTATTCTCAACATTTTGACTTTTTTCTCGAAGTGCATGATGAAAAAAAAATCTACCTCCTATCATATTTTTTCTCATGAGTGGCCCTAATACTCTTCCGTACCAGTCATACCAGGTACTCTGGTAAACACAAAATCTCAAATATGAGAAAACATGACCTTTACCAACAGTACTCAGCTTGTAATCAACAGTTTTATGCATTTACAGGGGGGAGAACCCCACCAATTGTGCACACGTTACTTATGGTCTAACAATTCGGTCTTAATTGTATAACCACAACTAATGTGTGAAAAGGTGAAAACACTGGAGTATGACTACTGGAGTACAGTGGTCAAACATATCAGTCCACTGCTGAAGAATAAATTTGCTGGACTGTGGATTAATTCAATAATAAAGATCAAACTGTAATCAACACTCCTGTGGTTTAGAGAGAACCTGTAAAACATTTTTTGAGGGGGAAACCAACTGTGAACTAAAGTCACTGTTCTAAATGGCGGCTGATTGTAATCTTTTCTTCACAACAAAGGTACACTGACAATACCACACTGATTAAGAGAAGCTGGCTCACTTGTAATTCAGTGATTATTTAGTGAGGCCTGTGGTTCTACTTTACTGGAAGTGAAATGACACATTAAAGATGGGATTAAAAAACACTTTGAAAGTTTTAATTTGAGGGTTTTTGAACTTTAAAGGCTGAACACTGAGGACTTTTTGTCCATAGTGGCTGAGAGAACATCGAAACAAGATGAAGTGAAGATGAAAAGAATGAAAATAGGTGGTAAAAGTTAAACACTGTGGTATTTGTGGTGTTGTCAACTGTCAATGCGCAATTTCTTTCTTATCGATTGCTTTCTTTTTTGCTTTATTCAACAAAAACTGTCTGTCTAAACCGTGTGAAAGAAGCCACAGGAGGACTGTTTGTCCTTAACTGTTCGTCCAGTATGACTGAAAATAGCCTCAAATTTGAGCTAACAAAAAATCCAGTCTCGCTCAATTTTCTTGACACATACAATCATGTTTGATAAATCAATGAAACATAAATGTCACTTGCCACAATGACTTTTAGGACTGAAATATCATCAAAGTACTTGTGAGTGTGTGTATAGTGCTTAAATGGCACATTATAATATTCAATGTAACAAGTATATAAATCCAAATATAAAGATTTGTGGACGTCCAAATCCTAATGGACTGGAAGAAAATCATTGTAGAAAAACACATAGCTATTATACAGAACTCCAGTAAAATGCCAGATGATGATTTACAACCCCCTCAAGCCGCCCACGCACGCAAACACAAAGGAACACTCAAAAATATCAGACATCAGAGCACAAAATGATGGAGGCTGGACTCACTCTGTTCAGCAAGTCGATTTCCTCCTTCAGCTTCCCGATGAGATCGTCTTTGTCCTGGTGGGCCTTCAGCAGCCTGGCGTTCTCCTGACGCTCTCTGGCCAACTCCTGAAAACACACAAATTACAAACATGAGTGCATGAAAGGCAAAGCAAAGAGAAACTGTGCATTAAATATGTATTTAGTTTCACATATATAAGGGACAAAAAACAGCCCTGTGTTAAGTTGAACTATATAAAAAATTAATTTTCTCACACTTGCATGGGAGCATTGCTGCCTGAAAGGAAAAAGTGTAAATCAATTTTTATCAGGATAAATACACTGAGCATTTGGGGTTAGGATGGATTGGGATACGTTAATAAAAAAAAGTTACTGAGCCTTGTCCTCTGCAGTAGCATTGGTTTGGCCATCTGATTAAGATGCCTTTTAAACGTCTGACTGTGGATGTCCAATACTGTAGAGTTTTTATTTAACATTTTACTTTACTTTATACTAAGTTTACTAACAACTAGGCTGTCGTCTGAAGGTGGCGGTACATGCTACATTATGCATGCCCATAATAAACAATAGAGAAAGTCAGCAATATAATCAGCTGTTTGCACACTGAGAAAAAAGAACAAACAAACAAACAAACAAAGTTTCGTCAGGAACTGCTTTCATTTAGGAAAGGTGTAATCATTCTTTAATGTCAGCTGGTATTGGCCAAGTTTCATGATGTCCAGAGGTGAAGACAATGAAAGAAGCAGAAACAGCTGATCAGTCATGTGACTTAAATGTTCGCTGTGTCAGTAAAGTTTTATGTGAAAATGGGAATTTTTTTTGGACATGGCCATTTCCATCAGCCTTCTCTAATGCTATGCTTTGAATTGTGCATAAAAATATGTTACAGAGACACAGCTAGTGTTTTCTGTTTGGTCATGTAATCCTGATACCATGACATCAGGGCTTTGTGGGGACCTACAGATGCAGGACTTTTTTTTAATAACTGTGGCTGCATGGTTGGGGGTTTTGCCATACTGCAGAATAAATTTGGGACCAATCAAGTGCCTCCTTAATGGATAGGGGTCTAAACCATTTAACTATTTTCCATAGCACTTTATATGGAACTGGAAGGTATATGATATGGTGAAAGGATTATACAGTATATTCCATCTGACTTGGGACAGGATTGCCATGGAAGAGCTGAGGGATGTAGCTTCAGAGAAGGCTGTCTGGGCTACATTGCTTGGTTTGCTACCAACAGGACCCACAGAAATGGCAGAAATGGACAGAAGATAGATGCATTGAAAAATGAACAGGACTTTATAGAGCACCTCTACATTGAAACGGGTTCACTCTGAAGCTGAATTCTATGTGAATTTATCACAGTTTGGACCATAAATCTAGAGCTGCAGTTGGCTGTATCAAACAGTTGAAAATCACTAGGCCTCAGTATTAATCTCTTGCAAGGGCTACTTTATTAAAAACACATTTTAACTGTAAAAGCATTTGCTTTGAAAAGGCGTCACGATCAGTTGATTGTATTGACATTTTGTGAAATGACAGTTTTAACAATGTCATTTTCTATTTCCTGATTCCACACACTCTTCAGAAGTCCACAATAATGATTGCCAGGGAACAATGCATTAATAGTTCCTTTTATATGGTACTTTTGTGTTTCCTTCAAATTGTACTTAAAAGCCAGTGTGTTCGTGTCCGCCTCCTCCAGCAGCTACAGTGAAATATTGTTGTAGATATTTTTCCTTACTGAGCAAGATGGGAAGACTGAATGAATGCAGGTTAACGTGCACACATATTCAAACTGCTGTGTTTCTGTAATAGAAATGAATATCAGACCTGAATTTCTACTTTCTAGTTTCACTTTCTTGCTGCTGCAGATGAGCATGAAATTGTTTCCATAGAAACCAATCGGGCAGGTACAGTAGAAGGGAAGATATAATGAAATATATCAACATTTTCCTGATATAATGAAGCTGACATAAATGTGCTCACCAAAGAAGCTCTATTCATGCATGCTTTTAAAGGCACTATAGATAACAGCAGCTTTGAATTCTTACAGAATGTCCTCTCAAAAACACCTGAACCAACAGCTCTTGTGCTCCTTTCAGACTAACACAGTCATGCAGGCTCAATCTCCATTAGCAGTTTCAGTCTGAATGGGTCTCCTCTGACCCAGCTCCATGACTCCTTCATACCCTGAGCTGAGGTTAGATTCTACTCAAGCTGGGCTGACACTAAAGGAGTTTTAAAGTCATAACAGATTTTGAAATTGACTTGCATCACGCACATGTAAGGGAACTTCACAGATATTCTTCTCTCTAATATCAGCCATGCAGAAATTAAAAGATTTGAAAATACACACTACAGGATGGTATTAAAAGTGTTGTGTTAAAGGGAGCAGTCATGGAGCAAAGCACCAGGCTAAATGAGTTTGGATAAAATGGTTGGGAAGATGGAGTTAACATTGTCTGTTGTTCAGTAATCAGTTTTAATACCTGGAGCTAACATTAGCCTTAGCGTTTAGCATTGCTTGGCATCAGCGTGCGCTGCTCTGGGCACTAGCATGATAAACATAATGATCAAGATGTTATCTGCTGAAAACCAAATATGTTGGGTGAAACATCAGTCCAGACCAGATTTCCCTTCCAACTGTTGGAAGGGTTGAAACGAAGTATGTCAGCTTTGGACAAAAGGCGTTTCTAAAAATATACAATAATGAAATTGCACAACATTTCTATACCTTTGAGAGTTTTCAGCAATGCCTAAGAGTAAACCTGCAGCCTGGAGTCTGAGGTTTGGCTGACAGCCGTCTCATGTGAATAGACCTCTCATACCCACCTCACCTTGTATGAGAGGGAAAGAAACAGCATGCACAAATATAAGTGTCTGAAATATGACTTCAAAGGTTTTTCTGGTCGTTTGACCCAGAGAAATACCTCCCACTGTGGTCACTGAGGTCACAGCAGTACGTATATTAAAAAGCTTTTTTCGAAAGCCACACAAGTGACATTTGATTCAGAGTAGTTTCTACAGTGGGAGCAGTGAGGGGTTGAGTGTCTGATAGGAGCAGTGTAGAAGGAAAACCTGTATCTGCACTGTGAAAGGTCATCTCTTCAACAACACCAAGGAGAATTTCTACCAGCGCAGAGCCGCAGTTTCCTGCCTGAAAATCAGAACTTTGGCAGCAGCGCAAACGACTCAAAGTGGAAATTCATCTGAACAAAGTTCTACTGATAGAGGTTTTCAGTTGGCCAAAGAACTCACACCAAAACATTGATAGGATCTGATAGAGATAGCAGATCAATCACAAAACTGATGTAACCTCTGAAATTTTAGATATCTATGGTGCTCTGGGGGGTCAGTTTAGCTTTGGGAAGTACAGAAAGGAAAATCTTGTGAAACTCAGCACAGTATTTTCCCTCTTTTGCTGATTGCTTATAAGATTTTGTGTCCTATTCTCAGGGTACAAATAACATTTTGATGGTCTAACAGTGGGCGCTCTGTAAGACGAGTGACAGGAATACATATTAAAAGAATAAAGCATGTTTTGGTTCAGATCACGACAATAGTCTGACGTCAGACCTTCTGTATTGCTGCTAATTAAACTGTTCAATCAAATAGAACCTTTTATAAAATGCTGTTTGCATTATTCCTACATCAAGGCTTTTCATTTATTTACAAACTCAAGATTATGTCAGGAAGTATTTGTCTAATTTTAAAATCTGAACCAAGCATGAGTCCTTGGAGGCAATAAATAAACCTGATTCAGTTACTCCCAGGGCTTTCTTCTTTTTCTATCAGATCCTACATAATAGAGCTCCACCGAACACATCAAAACTTAAAAAGGCGTGGGCGGACAAGCTGGATGTCGAATTAAAAGATGAGGCCTTAGACGAAAGAGTGTACATGATTGTTCGGTCAATGTCAGACAGTCTTACACAGCTAAAACATTAAATTCTTTAATTCTAGGGAAAAACAAAGGCTTTCTTACTGACATTTCATCTGTTGGTAATTGATGTGAATTCACAATCAGTAATTTAACACACTCTTTCTGGTCATGCAGTAAACATGTATTGGAAATGCATCTTTGATTGTTTTTAGAGGGTTCTGGGAAGTAATGTGAACCTGATCCACTCATAGCCACTCATGGAGCAACAAGGTCCTTATCTTTTGCAAATGAGTAGGAAAAAATGGCTGTTTTGTTTGGAATGGTGCAAACAATTTAATGTGTGGAAAATGGACTCGGGACGCAAGAGTGCTTTGTAGTTAAGGACACGGCAAACACACTACATCTGGAAAGAATGAGATTCTGTAATGAATACTGATATTTTTCAGGGTATGGACAAATGTGTTGTTTCCCATGTAAAGTACATTGTGTGTATGGGTACATTCAATTCTTTTGTTCTCTTATGCATATAGTCTTTTGCCATTTGCCATTGCCAAGAAGAACAGCATTGTATTTATTGTAAATATGACTAGGGCTATTTGTAACACCCAAAATGTGCTGCACATGTTGAGTTTTCTTTTGCTTTTCTGTTTATATTGATGCCATGCATTCAGGGAGGAATACTTTCAGGGAGAAGTGGCACTGGATGAATTTGGCCTCACAACTTCAGTATCTTTAAAATCTGCTCTATATCTTTCCCTATCTGGCAAACTGATGCAAAACTTGGTCTCTGTCTGAAATTGGAAAAAAAGACTGAAAGAATTTGTGACATCAAAGAGACAGTAGTTGAGTGAAAACCTCAAGAGAAGCTGAATAGAAACTAAACTATTCAACCCTTTTTTTTCATAAAGGTTATGTGCCTACTTTAAAAAAGCAGCACATTAAAGTCTCACTAGGGAAGGTGATATAAATCGCTGAGACTCCATTGACCACAGCAACATATTCGCCAGATGTTCAGTAAATATCAAGCCCGTTTGATAGGGGAAAGACTTGGAGAACTCTCAAGAACAACAGCCGCTGACCTTCTCACAGCAGGAAGGCAATAAAACCTGCCAACATGTGTATTCTGACTCATCTGGACCCTGAACGAGTCCAATGGCAGAGCAGATGCCTCCATTTATTCACCTTTTTGCCTAGAAAAAACAAAATCCTATGTTTTCAGACTGATATTAACCTTTATGAAGTAAATTAGTCAACAAAAAACTCATAACCACCATTCATTTAAAACATAATATGCTTGGCTTGTGATTACATGGGGGAGATGTATGTGAAGGTCATCCAGGTCATGGTTGTCCTCATAGTTTCAATCGTAGCATCTGGACTTGGTTGAGTTAGCTCGAAGACGTTTCACCTCTCATTCAAGAGGCTTCATCAGTTCTAACTGACTGGTTGGGAGTTCCAGATTTTGTACTCTTCAGGAGACATTAACACTATTGAAGCTCCAGTTAGGGCCCTTTGTGGCCAGGTGTGAACGACCCTCATTGGCACTGTTCACACCTGGCCACAAAAAGGCCCTAACGAAACCCATTGTGAGAGGGAATGACCTAATGACACGCATAATGAGGTGAGGGGCATCACACACCCAGCAGACTGGAGTTTCAATGGCTCCTGAAGAGTACAAAATCTGGAACTCCCAACCAGTCAGTTTAGAACTGATGAAGCCTCTTGGATGAGAGGTGAAACGTCTTTGAGCTAACTCAAGCAAGTCCAGATGCTACCATTGAAACTACGAGGATATACATGGGGGAGGTTCAACCAGTTATACGATCAACAAAGTGCCGTCTATGTACCTTCTCCAGCTCTTCCATCCTTTTCTCCAGACTTCCTGGTGCTGCAGCTCCTCCATCTCTGCCATGACGGTTGTGTCGTTGTCTGTTTCCACCCATCTCCTCCTCAGACCCCTGTCCTGCAGAGCTGTTACAAACACAAACAAACAAATATACTACTAGTACACACAGTACAACTTGACTACTCAAGTGTTCACTCTTTTAATTTCAAATTATTCAAAAGAAAAAGAAAGTTGGAAAAAGGATGACATTTGTGTTTTGCTTCCACTATTCAAAGTGTCCGGTACTGTATTCACACCGAGGCTGTTTGAAGGTATGAATCATTCCCCGCATTATTAAACTTCAATGGGATGACACATCCATCATCAAAAGAACAGGTGGGAATATCTTCTGCGTATTTGCCCTTTCAATTAGGCATGCATTATTAACAACCCTCTTCCTTTTATTCCTTTAATGGAGAAAAGGCCGTCAAGGATTTGCAACTTTGGTGCAAAAAGGATTCTGATTAGGAAACAATTTACATATTATAACTTCAAATAGGCTCAGGAATGGCAGCGGCAACTTGTGCATCACAAAAGGTTTTAAAGGTTTTTGTATGCAGTTAGAGCAGAACATTAACCTTATCTCTTTTTCACCTCCTTGCTGCTTAGAGACGGAGTCTGGGGCAGCTGGGAATAAAAAGAATATTCATGTGCAGCTTATTTTCTTACTGACCTTATTCCAATAGCTATTGACGCAGAAACTGGGAATGAATTGCTGGCTCTATACCCAAGACTACAACAACTCCCAGTCCCCGGGAGGAACAGACTCCAACAGGTTTAGGAATCAAATTATTTGGAAGTTGCTAGGATTCACTGAGTGGTCTGAAGGGGGCTGTTGGCATATTTCTGAAGCTGAAACAGATAGGGAAGATGCTGGCAAGACGAAGAACAAATATAACTCCTTTGTACCATCTGCACTCTTTTCAAGGCTTGCCAGATATGAGGTCTCCAGTATTAGACGACAATTGCAAAGTACGTTTAACTCTGGGATTGTAGAAGCAGTCATGGGAACTGTGGAAATGTCATAAGATAGAAAATTGATTTTTTAGAGGGATTTTGTGTTTTTTATTATTTAATAACTCAGTGTAGAATAGGGCTGGTCCCGAATATTCGAATATTCGTTCATTGTGGTGGTATTCGGATAATAATTTTGATTATTAATAGTCGTGCACACCGTCGCCGGGCGCCGCTGGGGCTCTAGTACATGGACCTACCAACTCCGATGACACGCTCCGCTCCACTTTCCTCTTATTTCTGACCACTTGATGAACAATGTGGTCTATTATGTTTCAGTAAATTAAACTCCAAATAACAACAACATCTTGGCACTAGTGATGTTCCTTTGGTGCAGGCTAAAGCTTCTTGGTGGAGTGTTCTTCTATGCAGTAGAAACCCTGGCTTTCATCTTATTTTCTTACTTTGCCTATTTCAGTTACAACAGTTTGTCATTTAGATTAAGAGATTGTAACATCACTGTGCACTAACCAGGATTTCACAACATCTGAATTTGAGTCTGACAACAGTTCGTGTTCTGTTTGACTGCTGCCAATCAAAAACAGCAAAAGCACATTTACACAGTCCTGATGAAGCTGATTAGCTGAGCTTTAGAGTTACAGGCTTGTTAAAACACGACTGCTTTCACTGTTGCCTCTTTAGTCTTGAAATGTTCACGTTTTGGAGAAGTACTTAAGATTTAAAGGCCTTTTCTGGGGCTTTAAAGATAAACACAAACAAAATATGTTCAATGGATGGAACAATTTGGTCTTACGGGTAAAAACATTTCTAGGAATATCTAATTAGAAATGTTGTATCATCTATGTTCAGTAATTCCCCCGAACAAGCACATTGTGGATTATCTGGAACTGCCACAGCCTCATGATTCATCTTATGTTAAAGTGTTACAGCTGAGAGATCTGGGAAAGCAATTTGCACACGGGAGGCGGCTGAACCTCATGGCGGAATCCATTTCAAATACATCATAATGTGCATTTTCATATCCCCCACCTCTAAGCAGCATGACTTTAATCTATAGAAGGACTTACAGTGACAACAGTGACAAATGACAGAAACAAGCCTTATATTGTAAAATGGTTTAAAATCCCTCTTTCTCTCTCTGAAGTTTATGTCTATTTTACTCAAATCAATCATTCCTCTTTTTTTCTGTTGAGGCTACTGAGCCATTTCTCAACATCTGCAGAGGCGGTGTTTTTTTGTAACCTGACATTTACAGAACCAACGGCTTACTTTGGTTCATTCTTACAGAGAGCGACACATTGCAGCGGCCATCGCTTCTGATCAAGAGGGAGTCCTTGAAACACTCTACTTGGTGCTCGCCTACACCAAGATAAAGTGCATTTCATCTGTCTCTCTCATCGCGGCTCTTCAAGGCAACTCTTTGTTTATCAGCATGACCACACACACAAGCGCACATGCAAAGTGCTTGTGGGTTCACATGCACACATGTATACATTACAAAGTGCGACAATGAATACACCAGCTCACCATGATGCACAATGACATGCCTTGTGTGTCTTCATTCATGCATGCCTTCTTGTTTCGTGAGATACGTCCACCGGTCGCACTCACAAACAACAAACATACACAGGTACTCGAGGACGCACAGCGGGTGCCGAAGCCAAGCCTAAACATCCATGGCCTCGATACTAAATATCACACCGGGGCCCATTAGTGCCCCGCAGGGTGAGGTCTGGGAGAGAGAGAGAGCCTGAGCCAATCACACACCCTTGGGTGCCTCAGCAGGTGGGAAGCAGAAAGCACAGACAGGAAAGCAAATAACAGCAGCCACAGGTATAACAACGTCTCTCCACAAACGCATTTGTCGATGTGGAAAAGTCAAAGCTACACTGGAAACCACAACACACAGTATTCAACCATCTGATTAATGCCCTGTCTAGCCCTGATGCATGCCATTCCTCCAAAGAGCCAGAAAACACCAAACAAGTTTCCATTCAAAGTTGCTTTGAACTGATAGTTTACAGATGCAGTCACTCCCCTGCTACCTTAATGGATGTTGGGATTTCAAGCTTTTCAGACAAGCAGAACAGGCTGTGCTTTGGTTTTGAATGCTCTAATCTCTCAGGGCTTTTAAGATGAGCTGCGTTTGTAGGTTGATTTTTTGTCTTTTGAATGGTAGAAGCAGCTTTAGACACTGAAAACTTTTCAATATCTCAGTATTGCTCCTGGTCACAACATCCAGCACTAACAGCAGCTGTGCTTTGCCAGACAACATGTTTGTCAGTTTCTGAATAACATACACAAGTGAACCTTTTATTAGGAGGCATGCTAAGTTCCTGTTGGTGCTATTCACCAGGCTCATTTTGTACTTGGTGTGGCTAATTCCCAGTGAAAATATTAGTTAGCGGTAGATAAACTAAACGCAATTACAACTACGACTATAGTCTAGATATGATCTCAAGCAGTTCTTGGTTGAGCAATCACCAGTGTCACTTTCAAAAGAAGAAAGGCGCTACATCAACAGCCTACCAGGATGAATCTATTACTTATATCCTTGGTGTGGCTGCATTTTGTTCAAACGTATGGCCAAAAAGTTGAATGCGAATCACAGTTTGTGTATCAAAGCTCAACAACCAGCATTGAATATCATCTAAAAATGGGTTAATTAGGGCTGGTTCGAATAGCAGTGTCTGTGCTCCGGATATTTGGATCCAATTAATGATGAATATTCGATTCGTGACGGCAGCGGTGGGGTGTGTGCGTGTGGCACTTCGATCTTGCTCCTCAGGGTGTTCATCATCGGAGTCCAACAGCATTAGCATGGATATCTCCTGCTGGGTTTTTTTTCTTTTTTTTTCTTGGCGGTGGCACAGCAGCAGTGTCCTTGCCATGCCATTCTGTCGGGTCCTTTTTCCGCCTCCCGAACCGCGTGCTGCTGGCTGGGTGGGTGGCGGCGGCCAAGTTTTCAGATCTCAAAATTATTATCCAGATACCATCATGACCGAATATTTGGATATTCGAGTCCAGCCCTACAGTTAATTAAGTTTGATATTAAGAAATCATATAAATCTCGGCAAGTGCTCTTGACTGATGTGCTCCAAGTCTGTTGTTATCATTTTGGTATATAATAACCAGGTTAAAATGATTTAATATGCTGCAAATATTAAGTATTTATTTATAATTTACTTAAGTTAAGGCCAGTGTTATACTTCATCCAAGAGTATGCAAGTGTCCACGTAACTTTCGTCATCTCTCCGCATACATGCAAAAGTTTGTCTGTGCTTCGACCACACCACGACACCAGTAGTGGGCATGCAGATACAACCTAAGAATAGGTACAATTTCAGATGACCAAGACTTTGTTTAGCTGACAACAGCCCTTGTTACAACATGCAGCTCCGTATCAAATCACTTCATAAAACACGTTACGGATTGTGGAGAAGGACACAAATGCACCAGTGCTTTAGTAATGTCCAAAAGATGTAAAAAGCAGTATTTTTCAGGTAGCATCTTTAGAAGTTTGTCTGTGACACACTGTGCTTTTTGGCTAAATATCTCCTCTTGCCTGAATTTTTTATTTTTTTTAACAGATGTTTATGTTGCATCTATCAGTGCAGCCTAACAAATGTCTGAACAGAAATTAACTTCTGTCAGGCAGGTTCAAATGTTTGAATTGGATTTTGTGTGAAATCCCTGTATAAGATGGAACACTTAAAATTATTAGATTCAAAGGGTTTTGTGAAGTGCAGGGACAGACTGTGCCGGGGAATAGTTTGAAAAGGAAGTGAATTAGAGGAAAACATGTACGTCTAAAGTTGCTCTTTCAACCATCTTGTGCTGCCCAGCCCACCTGGCGGGTTATCCCTTGCAGAACCGCAGAGCGTCCAAGTGTAGCCAGGCCAGCTGATGAGAGCAACAGCCATAATTACATGGCCAGATTGAATGTCAGCTGGTGAACCTGGCTGTTGGGGTTGGCCACAACTTCTCAATTTGGTTGCAAATAAGGCAAAATAAATAACATGCGGGACTCACGCAGACGTTCTTAAAGGACTTCAATCCCCAATAACAGAAACAATTTTCTATAATATACTTCATAATCATATGAAATCAAGCATGCAAAAGAGAAAATGGATTTTCTTTAAGAGTCTGGGCCTTGAACAATTCAGACAATATACATTTTGACAGCTGTTTTAGTCATTGTTGTGGTATAATGCAAGGAGATAATGTGTTTTAACCCTGATATTGTGTCCCTAAACTTCTACAGTAAAATGTGAGAAACACAAAATATCAGCCCAGCATGAGGTCTTGGTTCAAACATTCTTTTTTTGCAAGTTAGTTGAAAAAAAAAAGTGTGAAAGCCCCTTATCAAATGCCAAAGCAAACTTGACTGAACCACTCATTTCAGACCCAAAATCTTTCCAAGCAAATCATTTACTTTCAACACTCCCTTCCAGCCACAGCGGGGAAGTGATGGTCTGACCAAAGTGTCCGAGGTCCAGATGGTGTCCTGTCAACTACTGCTCAAAACAGCCATCAACCATCATCCCTCTTGAACCAAAATAGCAAGAAATAACCAGCATGGCAGGGAAAAAAACAACAACAGTGAGACGTCAGGAAAAAGGCCCTCAGACAGTTTCAGAGGAAATCTGCTCTCGTAATTAATGACTCAAACTGCTGTTTTCTCATACCAGCCTCTGTTCCCTCTTTTGACACATTGCTACTGATGCTGAAGCAGATAAACTCCACTCTCAGTCAGGATTCAAAAAATAAGCCTCACCTCTTGTGGCGGCCACTTCTGGGGGTCTCCTGGAAAGAAAAAACAGGAAAAATGAATTCCTTTAGTCCAGGAACAATAGCTCAAATGAGTGAAATGTATTACCATGCTTTAAGAAATGTAACATTTTCATAGCATAAAGCTGTTCAGTCTTTATTTTCAAATAGTAATTTCAGAAAAACAGCAGGGTGAGGTTTTAGGTATCACCGTCATATTGTGTTCACCTGCCTTGGGTTGTGTTGGTTCACCAGGGAAGAAAAAATAAATTTATCAAGGGCAGCATTTATAGAGAGCCTTTAGGTTGTGTATGAACGTTTGTGAATCGCAGCTGCTGAGCTGATATATATGAGCTTTGTTGCGTTTAATAGCTCAGCAGGAACCCGATAGCCCCAAGTTGTGGAAGGCAATCTTGTTTTGCAACATTGAGGTGCATGTTTATCTCATTTTTCCCATTTCTGTATGATCTAAAGGTTGTTTAGATCCATACAACAGTGACGCTCCAGTAAGATTGCCTTTGGTAAAATAGCGGTTCCCTCGAAAAATGTGTGTGTCACAGATACTGTGAGATGAATACGCATCTCCTCTGTCCTAAGGTCTTGTGCAGTCAAGGGTCCCAAGTTTGATTGAGGAGCCAAGGCTCTGCTCCAATCTATCAGTCAGAGCTTGGCTTTTGCCCGACTCTTAGCATACACCACCCTCTCTGTCTCACTGACACATCATCCATTACATCTGGATGAAATCCCGACCCTCATCTCTTCTCTGACTCAGGCTTGGATAGAATTACAAAGATGGAAGACAGTAAGAGGGCAGTATGTGGGAACAGTAAGTCTAACACTAAAGAATACCACATCTAAGCGTCAGGCCTAGCTCAAGCAACACCTGAAGTTAAGAGCAATTTGTTGAATAGTGTTTTACAAACTGACATTCTTTAGCATCTATTTCTTGCAGCTGCTGTTTATTGAAGAGGTTGTATGGCTCTATGGTTCTCTTTAAAATACCCCAAAGGTTTTGTATGGGAGGGAAGTCAGGCAACTATAACCTTGGTCATGTCATTGTCTTCTTTAAAAACTCTCATGTGATTTTGGCAGTGTGCTTTGGATTTTTATCATGCTGGAATATTCCTTTTCTGTCAAGCTTCTGCAGACTGTGAGTCATCTTGTCAGCCAGTATTTTTGGTATATCCACAGGCATTCACAGTGCCATCTATAAATGTCATCTTTCCAACATCTTTTTAACTCATGCAGCCCCATATCATCACAACCTCACCTCTGTGCTCCACTGTCGGGACTATACATTCACTGTGGTATTCCGGACCAGTTTCATGGCAAACATGCTGGATCCCATCTGTGAACAAATGTATCTTGGCTTCTCTTCATGCACTTTAACAAAGTTTCATCTTGCAATTTAGTGCCAAAAAGCAAGAAAGCGTTTTCTCTTGGATGCTATCTGTAGCGGTTGATCTGCACTGTTGTTCACACTGTGTCACAGGAACTGATTTCCACTAATAAGCCCTGTGCCAAGTCTGAAGCTTTTACCTGTCTGTTTGTCACAAGTAAATTGTGAAAGTAGTGAACTCTCTGTGCTGTCATATTAGAAGGATAGCCACTGTGGCTCTGATTAAAGGTTCTATAGTTCATTTTATACCTCCTTATTACTGCTACAAATGAATTTTAGTTGTTCACCGATCTTCCTGTATTATTTTCAAACTTTGTTAAATCACAACTTCAGATTTTTCAGGTCCTCTGGCTATTCCTTTCAATGTGGAGCCATGATGCAGACATGCAGACAGACACAACCCATAGATCCAAAAATGAGAAACCTCCAGTGTTTACA
>OMNN01024798.1:18877-30600 GCA_900302755.1 Chromis chromis
TCCAGTGTTTACAGGTTTGATCATGTTTATGCAATTAGGCTAAAGGGAAATCACAGGTGTATTTACTTTTGTTTCATTAAGTTTCTATCTTGGGGCCTGTTTTTTCAATATAGTCTTTCTAAAGTATTTGTTTTTTATTGTTCATAAGAGGAAACAATCTACTTGCCAGCTTACAAATAATGCAATTACTGAGAGGTGATGCAAATTTAATTGATTAAGCATTAAATGAATTTGCACAGAAGCTTACTCAGTTCTGTTTTACACTTTAGTTTTACTACAAACTATATTTGAGACTACAGACTATTTTTGACTCTCTAGTGCTGGCACAGTGCTAAAACAAAGTCTAGAGATAGGTCTGGCTATGTGAGGGTAGCCTTATGTTTTTTCCTTTCTTTTGTCCCTCCATTTTCCTGGAAATTTGGTCCCCAGTGTTACACGCAGAAATCAGTCCACAGGATGCTCTAGGCAAGGAAGGAGTTTTTTAAAGTTACATTGCAATCCGTTAACAAACTGGCAATAGAAAAGTGATTAATACATCTAAATTGCTTCTCATGGTACCTTTAACTACAGAGATTTACACAAAGTGAGAACATGACTAGGACTGCAGCTAAAAACTACTTTGTTCATTGTGTAATATGTCGGTTATTTTCTGGACTAACTGATTGTTTAGACTAAAAATTGTGAGACATTTCTGAAATCACACTGCTGCAATCACAATTAAAAAATGTGGATTTTTCAGTCAAACAACTTGACATATACAAATAAAAAATGCTGTCTAAATGTAAATGTGGGTTTACCCTCTTGCCTCTGCAGTCTAGTATAACTTGAATAAACCAACAGGAGTCTTTGAATATATTGAATAAATTGACCTGGAAGCCTGCTGGTGTCCCAACTATATAGGAAATTATTATTTGCTTTCATATTTCTCGGGAAAATTCAACACATCTATTTTGTAGGATATTGCATGAGCCAAGGTTTCATATACCAAGTCCACTGGCTGCCAGATAAGGATCAATGAACTGGACCGATTATTTTCTGAGGGTGAAATATGAGTCAAAACAACAATATGAAGGAAGGTCACAGCAGTCAGATGCTGGTGGCACTGGGCCAGTCCTCATTTGCACATTGTAATATGCACACTCAAAACAAAAGAGCAAGAGTAATACGATACCGAGTATAGGCTCTGCAGCTACGGCACAATAGTTTATACACTAAATAAACATGTCAAAGTGAGCATTTATAAACCTTTGGACTAGAAAATAATATGTAACATTTGTTGTAGGTCATGAGATGCATCTGTCTGTGAAGTTTACTGCTGGCTTGGCAGCACAACTTCACAGATCAGATGCTTTACTACTGACTAATAGTACATGTAGTGACTACATGTACTGTTTTCACATTTTGATTCTGATTTTCATACAGTTTTTTGTCAAAATCAGTGAATATATCCGCACAGTCTGCTAGCTATCTGTTTGTTAATAATTAAACATCAGAAAAAACAAAATTGCTATTCAGCAGCTCACCAGATAAAATCCAAAGTATTTGACACATCAAACGAGTTGCAGTCTTCCACAGTAAATAACCTGGAACATTATTGATCTTTTCACAGCGGTTTGATATTAAAATAATCCTCAGAGCTGATCTACATGATGAAGTGACTTGTTCTATGTAGTTAAAGTTAGCCCAGCTGCTGGAAACAGCTGCTCATTTGGAAAAGATGTCCGCCAATACTGTTGCAGCAACTTTATCAGTTCAGGAAATCTGTCAGAATTTACTGCCACCTCTAAAATGTATTTATGCTCAGAGCAGAACATCACAGATACACTTCATCATTATAGTTTGAATGTTGTTGGAAAAATATAATCAGACTCCTGTTGCTCGTGAATGTTAGCAGTGTTACCAGCTACAGCTGCTCTCTGCGGACAGACACTCAGCTGCCATCCTGGCTTAGCGTTAGCTTTTGCCTCAAGTAACTAGCTAAACCAAATAGCCACCAGAAACCTTTTTCACAACATGAGGCTGGAGAGTTCATCAACATGACTGTTACAGTTAGCAGCTTGACAGCAAGGAGGTGCGCTCGCTTTATAGACCCTTGCGCGTGGTCAGCAAACACACCTGTAACTCCAGCTCATTAAATAATGAGAGGCTCCACCTGGTGGCACAACCAGGGACTACAAAATTGTTCATGCACTATTTGTGAAGTGCATAAAAGGCACAATGTAAATAACTATTAGTTTGTTTGACCTGTTTTTCATCTTACTTTGTCAGAATCTTGTGCTAAGTACTGCAGATAGTTTCAGTCAGTAACACAAAGGCCACAAATAAACAAACAATTGCCTTTATGTCAGGTTTCTCCCACATTAATTTTTTACTAATACTTCTTTTTAAGTCTGCCATCCACACCGAGACAAAAAACAATACAAAAAAACGTCCATTCCTACTTTTTAGATCATCTAAATGTCACAATTATTTATATAAAATACTATAATCAAATAAGTTAGCAACCGCAACACTTCAATACTATAATAAGTTTCTGATTTGTTGTAAACTTCTGCTTTATAACCTGTAAAAGAGGGCTAAACTGTGCAGTATCAAGCATCTTTAATGATATACAGTATGCCATCTTTCTTTCCACAAAGGAAAATTACAAAGAGACTCAGAGTATAAACTGATTAACCCCTTCTGTTGCTGATTTGTAGCAAGAAACTTTATAGAGAACAGACTCCATTTGCCACATTACTGCAGCAACTTCGCGCAGTGTTTCATATTGTGCACCACCTGCCTGAGATATGAATCTGTAAGGCAAGGTCAATGTAATTCATGTACAACTACTTCACTGCACACAATACCAGCCGGTACGACTTTATTTATCATGCTTGAGAGGCGCTGACAGCTCCCATAAGCCACACTACAGAGCTCAGAGTTACTAAGAATATACAGAGACAAATATCTGCAGTAAAATAAGTACTTTATCACTGAGCTCAAGCACATTGCTCCTTTATGTACATCTGTGCCTGTGTAGCTAGACCTTTTCACAACACTTCCACACCACTTGGTGATAAAAGCCCATTCAAATGTCTCGCTCAAGCACATTTGGCCTGGTGTGATCTATAATTTATGTCTTGACAGCTCATTAAATTTAAAAAACCCTAAAGGACCGCCATCCTTGCCCATGAAAAGTTTTTGAATTCCATCAAGTCACCCAACAGCCCAGCGCTCACACTGTTTGTCTGTAGAAAGCTGATAAAGATCACAATTTCACTGGAGGCATTCAATAAATTCTGAGAAAGATCCTCAAATAAGATCCATGATTGGCATTTTAAAGAAGTACACTGGCCAACGACAACAACCAGCAAAGCAGGGCACCAGATAATCCCAGAACCCTGGGAGAGCAGCAGCTAGTGTTGTATCTGTTTAAATGAACACATGTATTTGCAACTATGTATTTATGAAGTCTACGTGCTTGTCATGATAATTATAGGCCAGCGTTGCACCTATTGTGCCTTACAGCTGTATTGTTATAGATGAGATGTTTTGCAGTTATGTCACACATTGTATTAAAATGCTAACCACACCTAGCTCTTGGAGTCTTTGATGCCAGCTGAAGAAATCGATGTCAAAATGCCAACCTGAAACATAAATAGAAAGCCGAAGACAAAACCAACACTAACCTGCAAACTGCACTGTAAACAACGGCAAAAAGCCATGTTAACCTCTTGGCGTTTTTGAAGCTATTGCATGTGTGTTAGTATTTCTTCACCCAAGACTCTTAAGAGAACCTTTCTTTAATACAAGCAATGCCTGTATTAGAAAATAAAATCAAGGATGCTTTAATCTGTAATTGCATATTTTAACCGTTTAAGACCTACGGGAGCGCTGGCAATCCCATTTGCGTATCTATTGTTCAATGCGGTAGAATTGCAACCAAATAAGATAGAGCGATAATTCTTTTTGCATATAAAACCCGAGGAGTTACACTTTTATATGATGCATCCAACGTGTCCCAGAGCGCTGTGTCGTTTTTTTTTGATAAAAAGGCACTACAGCATGTAAAAATGTAAAGATATGCTCTGGCTACTTGTTCTATTGTAGGTCTTAAAGGGTTAAGTTGTTAGTAAGTTAAGCTAAACTATTTCATCTTGGAAGCACTCCTGTCAAAGATAAATATTGCCGTGGTTTAGTTGGCTCATATATCTATAATCCTTAAAATCTTAAAATCAACACGTGTGAATGTGGTCAAATATTGTTTCAGGAAACAAAATGAAAAGCAGTTTGCTGTTAGCACACGTTCTGCTGCTCCTGTTGGAAATGCCATGTGATGTTTAGTGAACATTTCCCTGCTGTTCAGGCAAGATGCTCTGCATCAGCACCATTTTTGGAATGAAAGGTGCTAATTAAAAATGCAAATGAAGCTTGTTAAAAAGTGCTGGATGGAGACTGCTACCAGTATGTCTTCTCCAGGTGAGAGAGAGACAGAAAGAGACCCGAACCGGTCTGCTGTGGACCTGGCGCCACATTAAAAGCAGATGATCCCGAGGAATGTTCCATATGGTTGTGTCTGCTGGATCACTGGAACAGGTTTCCTTGTAGGACCTGCATACCAGAGGGAGGTAAGGCCCGATAACCAGGACCACATGCCTGCTGAGGGCCTCTCTGACTATCACAGAGCCTACACATATCAGATACATGTGTTCTGCCACATGGAGAAGAACTGTTTGTGCCCACACTCTGGTACACACACAGAGAACACATGATAAACTAATTTAAATGTATCATGGGCGCTTCAGACAGAGGTGGAAAAAAGACGTCATTACAGAATTTAAAACATCTGATAAAATATTTCATACTTCATGATTCTTGTTGGAGTTTCCATTATGTCTTCAGCAGCTAACATAGAAGAGTTACAGCTTGTTTTGGTTGGAAATGCTCTGAGACTTAGGGAGACAATTAACAGTCACAGCTCTGAACAGAAGTTGAGTTTCTTTTCAAAACTTTTTGTCCAGATATCTTGATACCAGCTAAGAGGCCTGGCTCGATGTTGTATATCATAATGGGCCTGACATGGCAATTGCTTGTCTCCCCTTGATAAATGGGGCCCGAGAGGAACAGCACATTTTTGAGATGCTCTGTCTTTACAGATGTCTTACTGACAGCTCTGCAGTAAATCCACTGACCGAATTGAATCTCTCCTGCTTTTTATTTCTCCTGGTCTGCCTCCTTATGAGCAAGCTGGCACAGGACCCCCAGGAGCATAAAAATATCAGTTTTATATGAGTGACAGTGAGACATCTAATGGTTACTTTCTGCATAGCCACATCTGGTCTGCATTAGAGCTAACATAAAGGTGGGAAAATTAGATTCAGTGGGCATGATTGGACATTCTGTTTCAGATGATGGACTGAGGGTCTGCTCACAGAACCAGATGTGTGGCAAAGCATCAGAAAGCCAATTCTATTGAACTGCTTTCTGTTTGTTTACGTGTAGACTACTTTATGTAAATAGCTGAATCCTTTATTGTTCTTTTTTTTTTGGTAAATCGAGGCCACGTCTCAGCAGGTGCTGTCACAATCTTCCTGTTAGTGTGCTGTTTGTGTACATATTTCATACACAAGCCTTCTCTTCACGTAAACAGCCTCAGACAGTTCCAGCCCAAAACAAAATAAGCCTGCCGATGCATAACAGCCTATCCATCTGGAACACAACTCCAAGCTACATCCACAAGAGTTGTCACACAGCAGCAGAGCCATTTGATATTTTTGTTTATTTCTTTTAAATGGCAATTTTCATGTCAGTCAGATGATTTTTTACAGGAACACAAAACAGATAGGACGTTTCAGCCATTGTTACCCAGCAGGAGGCTTTTCATATCCTGTCTGCGCTCAATTTCATATTAAAAATCACTATGTGAGCATCTGAAGCGAGTTTTGAAATTACATACTCTGCACGGAATATAAACTACTGTCCTTGTCAAAAATAAAAGACTTAAATTACAAGCATGTCATTTCTATTTGTGTTTCATTTATACTTCTGTTCTCGTTTTATGCAGCACCTCCTTGACTTATTGAGAGGTAGAGCTGACTGTTTCTGCAAGGGTTTATTTCAATTAAATAAACACAATATTACCTGCCAAGATTAAAAGATTCATTTTGTAAACATCAACAGTCTCTGATTCTCCTGAAAATCAGACACCTTAAACACAAAACAGATGCAAACACTGACCTGTTGGCCTGGCCTCCACACAGCTACACTAAGCAGTGACGTGATGTGATAGCGTGCTTTGCTTCTGCTAATGTTGGGACTACAGCTAATCATGATGAAATATATTTTGATTAGTCTAATCCATCGAAAACAGTGAAAAAATATTCCTCACAAGTGCTCCGAGCCCAAGGTGACACCTATAAATGTCTTTTCCTGTTTGACCAACAATCACAAACCCAGAGATGCATAATTTATTAACATGAGTAGCAGCACTACTGTTTTGGAAATGTCTCAGTGTTTTGTCAGACTGTCTGTGTTTCACCAGCTAAAGAAAAAAAAAAAACACCAAAGGCTAAAAGCTCCAGACTTGTAAGGAACTCTGTCTCCAAGTAGCTTTAACAGCAATTTAGGGTGTTTCTTTTTGCTTTTAACCTGATTTCTCAGTGATGATGAAATACCGAGACACCTTTTGGTTTTGCATCACTGCAGCTTTTCACTGAACTGAGCTCCGGAGCTCTGCTGGTGTCTCCCTGAGCAACAGTGCCTCTGTTTGGCAGCACCGATGTAACAATCTATACAACAGACGTGACAAGCTGGAAAACACAGGCTTTACTCCATGGACATCGTGTGCCGATTCGTAAAACTGAACACACAAAAAAGATTCCATCCGAGTGTGTGGCTTTCTTGTTCTTCTTCTTCTTCATGTCATGCTGTTTCTTACCACTAAGTAGCCGGTGGCGGGGTCAGCTGTCATGGACTCATTCTGGAAAGTGTTGGCCTGGACCAGCTCCTCCTCCTCCCTCCTGTCCTTCTCCCCTGTGTCATCATCATCCAGCTCATCCAGGCTCTGAGAGGAGATATTGAGAGATGAAATAAGGAAAAGAGAAAAAAGAAATACTTGGTTAGCTGTGGGTAGAGACAGCACTAACACAGACTAGTACTATATGCATACATGGAACAAGGTTACAGAGAGAAATCAGGTCAAGGAAGGAACTTTGAGAACTCTTCATATGCCCAGAAATAACATGGGTGTCGTATTACCAAATCTACAACATTCAAGCAGTGGCTTCTGACTACACATGATTTCAGGTCCCTAATTTTCTTTAATATATTTCACTATTTATAACAGATGCTCTACATGTAAAAGGCCTGTAGGACCACGATTTGCTGTGCTCAAAAACAGGCCCCAGGTTACCGTAAAACCCACATTTACATGTAGCTTAAGAGTAAGCCAATTTCCTCATGAGCAAAGCTATATTCTTTAACCTAGGATTGATCATTCTTAGCCCATTTTAAGATATTTAACATTATTTTTTATCCAAGCATCTGGATAGACCATTCCCTTTGGTGAAAATATAGTTTTCCCAAGCCAAGAAAAAGTATTTAAACCTGCTATTTTAGTTTTAGTGTCAGATTTTTTCTGACCTTTAATCATTTCGGATAGACTCAGCTGCTTAGTTACCCTTTAACCTTGGCCAAGAAATCAGTTTTCCCAACAGGAATCTTGCTTTTAAAAACAGGTTTCATAAAATTCTTCACTCTGATAAAGTTTTTTGTTACAAAAATAAAGTCCCAGCAGAAAGCCAACAGTAACTTTGTCACTTCAGTGCACGTAAATGCACTGACAGATGCGCAGTGATGGACAAGGTCATTCCCACAATAACAGTGATATTGACCTATGCCTCCACACAACCAGAGTCTCCTCTTACGGTAATCCTCTTAAGACATGATCACATACACTTCCAGGAATCCCTGAGGAGCTGCAGCTCAAACACTACCCCAACACCAGATGGACTCTAGTAAGGCAACAGGAAAACAGTCTGCATAAGAGCCTTTCACCTCCTGGGGACAGTCAGAGGGGATTTTTGAACAGTGGAATGTCCCTTGAAAACACAATAAAAGACATGTATAAACATTCTGGGAGCAAACATCCCTTTGACAAAGAAGAAGGGAGTTAGCTTTCATTATTTAGGCAGAGACCATGCACATTGGCTGGGAAAACCTCCAACTCCTCTTAATCTGGATTCTTTGCTTTATCTTGAAATATGTGCACAGCGTCAGCTTCCTATTTGCATTACTTTACAATGAACAGTGCCACAGAGTTACTGGGTTCATCTGTCGGGAGTGGCGAAGATGCATTGCATAAACATTGCTTGACATTAGGATGGATGGTTGGATCGTGACGAGAGACAGAGATCGGGGCCAAACTCCCAGAGGGGCACAATGCAAACCAGCCTTTCCTGTTTCACGCTGTAGGGCGAACAAAAGATGCCCGCTTAACAGTCCCTTCAGTGGTAAAAATAGCCTTACAAGGTTAACTTGGAATGCAGTCATTTGCAAGGCCTTTCCTGCCAAACGGTTTATCAGTTGTCCTTGGGGGAAATGCCAGCTCCTTTTCTCTTTGACTCTCACTCGGTGCTTAATAGCACTCTCCATCGCCTCCTGATGTAACTCACCGGTCCTCCCTTCATCTCTCCTATGCATGTACAGCAACGAACAAGCCCTGCCAATAAAAACTTTCTTATTTAAGTCGGAGGTTTTGATTTTCAGAGCGTGCTGTTCTTGCATTAGATTGTATTTAGCTACTATTTTGTACTTTAAGTGTATCCATCATTACACACACAAGCCTACACATAAAATGTTTTTCTTCAGCAATTTATAGTTCCCTACTTGATACGACATCATTTTGGGATTAAGAACTAACAATATGTGGGAAATAAGACATTTAGGGGTTAGAAAAATGACATTAAACAGGAGTCTGTCTGTGTCAACACAGTGAATTGTGCAGTGACTAACCACTCTGCTATGCACGAACTTGCCCCAAAAGTGGAATTGGGAATCTCAAAGTTTATTTTGGATAAAGTTGCAGCCCGCTTTGCACCCTAGTAATCCAAATTGCTCTGTATTTTCTTCTATTCCAAATAAAGGGAAAGGGGATCTGTGTGCAACCATATAAGGGATGTTTTTGCTCCTGACATCATCAAAATGTGTGTATTTTTCTGGCCAGCTGAAACAAGCAGTGAAGGTGCTGAAGGATGACCGTGCAATTCTTTGACCATCAATGTTTTGAGCAAAGCATTCACCTTTCAGCAGTACAAGGGGTCCAAAGCTAAGAGGTACTTGAAACTGGACAATTTGTTAAGGCCAAATAGAGTCAAAGGCAGATAGTAACATTCTTTAGTATCTCTGTTAGGGGGTGAAGTTTTGTATAGATCATTCTCCTAAAGTTTGCAAATGTAAGTACAGCTCATTGTATACAGTAGCCAATATTACCCTTATGTATTTACATATCTTGGATACTTCACATTGGTTTATTGAAACAAATTATGTTATCTGGTGATACTTCTTCCGGCGCTGACGCGAGTGGCAGCCTAACCAGTAGCTCCGTCTTGAATTTCCCTCGGGATAAATAAAGTATCTACCTACCTACCTACCTACCTTTGCAGGATGAAAGACTTTGGATCATGTTTTAAGCTAAGAAACTATTCAGATGTAGCCTTTTCCCCAAAATGGTCATTTTAAAGTCTCCTACTCTAAATCCTAAATCTTAATTAGTTTTGGAAAGTTGTGTGCATGCTGCCCAGATGTGACTGATAACATGTGTGAAGTACTTTTTTTCAACGCTACAACTTGCACAGCGACGATTAACCCTGGGGAATTATATAAAATCCTACCCATCTATAATAACCGTCTCCCACTGAGCCAAAATTTAGTTAAGGCAGTAAAATGCAGCCAAAAGTCAGTGCACAAAACTACACCAACATTATTTCCTGTGATGATGATATAAGCCAAGTCAAAGACATTAAAAACTTAAATGTAAGCTGAAAAGAGGCCAGATCTCCAGAATCGTCTCTGCTTCCTGTTTACAACAGGACAAAGTGTCAGGGCCTCACAAGAGTGTTTATGTAAGTAAAGCACGTATCCTGGTCTGCTCCAGCCTCAACATCCATGTCCGTCACTCTGCACATGAAGAATGAGAGAAGCTACATCTGGAGCTGAGCTTCATGGTCTATTAGAATGTCTGTTGTGGTTGGAAAGTCTCTCCTTGGGGAGGAAAATGATCAGTCATCTATTCTAAAGCTCCATCTCTGGCTGCAAGAATGTGAATGTATCTCCGTGTTTGTCTGCAGCACAGCAGGCCGTGTGTGTGCTTTACTGCTCTATGTTGATATTTGCCTTTTAAATGACTGTCAAAGTGACGCTGTTTGATGGCATAACGGGTAAAAGGTGACAAGCTGCCAGACTGAGAGCCTACATTCTAATTGTTTATATGAAACAGAACATTTAACAGGGGTGCTACTCTGTCGGAGCGACTCCTGACAAGGCTCATTTTTATTGTTGGATCCTTGCCAAAGCAGAATTTCTGTCACCGTTTGGGGCAGACAATAAAGTTTATCTATTCTATTCTACATATGAAGAAAAGTGAATTTAAAACTAATATGTTTTTTTAACTATAGCATTAAATGGTATTAATATTAGTAGTACTAATATAAGGTAAGCATTCACAAGGTAAATAAAATAAATGAAATTAGTTTACTTGTGTAGTGATTATATTTATGCTCCTGTTGAACTTTTACCTACATGCTATTTTTTAAATCCAGAGTAAGAAATGTGCAAATGAATAAAAACTCAAATTCAGTGTGAAGCATGCTGTGATCACTATTGCATGCATGCTTTATGACAATGGCTTAATACAAGAAAAGGTTTCAAAGGGACTCCAAGTCTCTACAGAAAACTGCACAGCACTACTGACACAATGGAGATAGTTATAGCTCCAGTGGCATCCATGGCAACCACTGCCGCACCAATACAAACATATATAGTATAATTATCACTGAGCTTCAAACCAGCAATAATTAACAACATTGTAGTAGTGTTAATTTAAACACAAGACACTTGTGCTCAAAAAGAAAGGATTCATACACAGTGAAGGACCTAGGATCCCTAATCTGTCTTTATTCCTACCAGTGAGCAGTGATTCCTAACACGTCTCTGGGGGTCATCAGGTGGAAACCTCCCTTCAACGGTGTTTCTCCTACTTAGTGCCACGACACCTCCAGGAGGCTAGGCGGTGAACTCTGGCATCCCAGAGTCAACCCCCCTAGTGCCAGTTCACACTGCTCCTACACAATCCAAACAGCACTGCCACGTTCAACTGACCCAGGCCCGTTTAGGAGATGATCCAGGTAGTGACCAGTGCCGATGCTACCATTTAGCTATTGCAAATGCTAGATGATAATGCTAACCGCTAACTGATAAAATACTTCAATACTACTAACAAACTCACCACACACAAGGAGACTATCACATACCCCTGCCTCTCACCAACTGCACCAATAAAAGCGGGGTGGGGATACAAACCCTGGTTCGGGTAGAGGGTAGAAGTAGAAGAGGTAAAGATAAAAGTAGGGATGGGATACAGACCCTGGTTCGGGTAGGGGAGTAGAAAGTATAGAGGGTACTGAAGGTGGAGGCCTAACCACCCTAACCCACCACCTAGATTTAACTGCCTCGTCTAACATTTC
>OMNN01024800.1:0-12113 GCA_900302755.1 Chromis chromis
GTGACCCATGTGCACACAGACAACACGCACACACACACACACACACTTGTTTGTGCTAATTAACACACCCACCCACGTGCCTACTCAACCTAACTGAGTAAAAGATGGCTGCCAGCATCCCATCTGTTCCTGCCCCGCTCTCGGTCGACTCTCAGTACACTGGGGCAAATGTGAGAGGGGCAAGAAAATCCAGAGAAAGTGAAAGAAGGAGTGAGAAGAGGCGAGCGAACTGCAGAACAAATGGAGTCGACTTATTTGGCAGATTTGGAAGGAAGAGAACAAATAAATTTCCACCTTTTCTTCTCGTTTCCTACGTGGTGTGATTTTGCAAGAAGCTGCTCATTGTTAGATTGTGGTGTCACCGCCATATGTTTGCATGTGTACGTACATAATAGCAGCAGCACCTTCATCTGCATGATTTAGTCCCCCACTAACCCCCACCTCATGGCCTGCTGTGAGCCACATGGGACAGAGGCAGGGGCAGACGAGGGAGAGGTGAGACAGGGATGATGAGAGACCCAAGGGTGATGGAGGGGGGGTGGTGGAGGGCGACAGTCGATGGGGTTCTGTTCCAAGAGCCCTGGGGATGCCACGTGCTCCCTGTCCTCCTCTGTCACACAATGTCCTGATGCACCCGGGCAGCCCGAGCACAACAACAGGACAGCACAGCGGCGCGCACCAGCGGCCCTAATGTATCCCGAGTTAATGTTTAATGAGCACTCCGTATTCAGGCAGCTTCATGCAAAACCTGAAAATGGCTTTATTGTGTTACCTTTGTGTGCGTTCGTGTCGGAGGGCTTGTACGGTTGTACTTACTGGAAGCGGGTGTGTGTGTCGGACCGGTGTTTACATGAGTCTGCGGTGTCCCGGACAAGTGTATCCATTAATGTATTCCTGCTCTGAGTGCACAAGCACAGATTTACAAACACACACACGGTGTCCTAACACACTGCTGCTCTCCATGAGGTCTCGGTGCCTTTGTCACCTCTCTGCTGCACCTGTGTGGAGCCTCCTGACACTAACTTTTTAATTACTGGGAGGAGAAGCTGTACTATGTGTATGTGGGAATAAAAGGGCACTTTATATACAACTGGACAACATATTGTAACTAGTTTACTATATTTAAGAGATATCTATATTCTAATCCAGAAACGATAGCTGAGAGAAACATCTTATTTGTGCAGATGTATATATATATATATCTTTTAATTTCTCCCTATTTGTCAAATTATTTCTAGATCAGCATTAATCTTTAATCTCCAACATCAAGTGTTTTTGTAAGGTTTAGGACCACCATGTACTGTCAGAACAACTTAAGTGCTCCTTGGCATTGATTCTCAAGTTTCTGACCTCTACTGAAGAGATGAACAAAATAAATTCCCTCATTTGTTGTTTTGATGATGGTGTTAGAGAGTGATGTCTACCACGTCGGCCCAAAATCACCCAAAGGTGTTCACTTGGGTTGCAAAACTTGGCTCCCAAAACTTACATTGCTATACAAATAAACAGCATTCTCGTTTACATTTTAAAAGAAATGTATAGTCTCCCCGAAAAGTAAGACTGAGGTTTAGTAGGAAAGGCTTCAAGTTTGAAGGAGTCACACAGTGAATGTAAGGAGGAAGGAGTCGAGGATGGTAGCATAAGTCAGCAACAGGACCTTCATCCAGAAGCCTGGGGCTCGCGTCCCATGTGGGACAATTATTCTGAGACTTAAATTTCATTTCCCTCTCCATTTGGTTATATTTAGACACCGAAACTACGTGGTAAATATCACTCTTTGGTTGACACTTTCACAGTTAAGTTTAGGAACCAAAATTACTTGGATAGATTTAAGAAAATATCATGGTTTAGGCTAAAAAACACTCAACGTGTTTGAAGCTTCTCTTCCATTTATGGGTTCCCAGTGTGATGAGTCCCGCTCCATCAAATATATGATTAGTTGCCTAAAAAGGAGCAACAGAAAAAAAATTTGAAATGTATTTGTGAGAGAACACAAAGTAATGTGTGAGTTCCCCCTAAAATGTAATTGAGAATGCAGTTTAATTGTACAGAAACTTTTGTGAGACTGTTGGTTGAGATCTGGTGACTGCAAAGGCCATAAAGTATGATTCACCTTATTTTCATACCCGACCAACCATTCAGTGACCCCTCATGCCCTTGTACAACTTTGTATTGAGTTGCAATGACCCTTCCCTCCGAGGGAAAACCAATGCCGGCGAAATGTAATACAGATACTGATATAATCACGCTGTCAGTTGGGCAGAACCAGATATTTAAGTTGGCCTTTAAGACTGAAGAAAATTATCTAAATATGTCTGTTATAATAAATAAATCTATTGCATAAATAATCATCAGAATAACTGATAAAGAAACAGGAAAAGAGGGAGTGCTGCTCATCTCATCAAACTCAGTCTTTCTACCAATAAATCAGCCTAATTACTGCGTCTAGCTTAACCCACAAATTGATCAACTCATCTGTAATTCTCTAGGCGTTAATGTGGATGGGAGAGTGTGTGTACACGGCTGCTGATCGTCGTGTCTGCTGAACCTGCTGACACTCAGCAGGGACCCGAGGGGCAGAGGATTGATCTGTAATGTAGCCTGTAAGTGACCTCGCCACCTGGTGACTCCCATTAGGATCCAAGTTCGCATTAAGACCTGATAACTCAGCATTTTACACACCGGCGGGTTAAACACAGGTTAAATTCACCGCACAGGGTCCAAATACACTGTGTGATTGCACCCTCCCTTTATTTTACAGTTTTCCATGCATCTGTTAGTGGACGTTTGACTGACTAGAAAAACAGAACTACAAGAGTAGAAAAGGTGCTCCCTATATGAGTAGAGTTTACCGACCCTCTCATCTTTACAGTCATTTTCTCCCTCCTATTTGTGCTTTTCAGCTCCGGGTTTTACGGCCACGTGTATCAAATTACAGTGCAAATACATAAACAAGACCAAACTGTGTGGCAGGTGGATTAGATGGAGCATGGTTGGGCATCTTCTGCCGACCACCATGTGGCTGCAGCCATCTGCTGGTCCAGTCTCTATTCATCGGAGCCACTCATTAGCTTTCTGCTGGTTAGACTGACGGCCTCGATCTGCAAGCTGAACCCTCTCTGTGTCCCACTGTTGTTTTTATTCCCGTCCACAAACCCTCCATCTCTCTGTCTCCGCTCCAGCTCTCCTCCTTCAGATCACTGCTCAGACTAGCAGGCCGCCATTGTCTCATGAGGGTCACAAACACACACACACACACACACACACACAAACACACAAAGCTCAACTACAACAGCGATGGTATGGGACGGGGAAGTGAGAGGGAAATAGGTCAGTCTGCCTGCACCCCTCCCCTCTTAAACCCCCTCACTGTCCTGGCTGGACGGGAAAGTGGGACAGGCAAGGGGACAGTTACACACACATGCACATAAACACAAACACACTCACGCACACACATGCGATGCTCCAGATGGGGAACATGTGTGTTTGACAAAATGGAACCTGTTGGGGTTCAGAGGGCAGGACTGCGTTGTGTTATGTCATCGACTCAACCTTCAGACCAGTATGTGATCATGCTACTGATCAGAGTCCGTGCATAATGACTCCTACACAGGCGTGGAGTGAAAATACACAATTTAATTCAAAGCAAACAGGGCAGTTTGTCACTAGTGTATTCTTACTTTGTATTCAGTTGGTGGGAAATCAGAGAGGAGAGATACAGGAAGGAACTATGGAGGGATTCAGCCATGGGTCAGCGGTGGCACAAATGCGGCATTGAAGGTGGGCGACTTTAAAGGATCACTACCTCTGATAGAACTCAATTAAAATGTAAAAAAAATAAAAGAATCAAGGCATAAACAAAGAAAGCTAATGGAGTGATGAGCTCGACTTTGCACAAAAGCATCTCTTGCGCTCAGACGTTTATGGCTGTAGAGATGCATTGCTGGAAAATAGATTTTTTTTTTTCCTTTTGTGTTGCAGCCATGCGACGAGCCAATCAAAGCCTACTCTTTCAGATTGTTTCAAAGATTCAATTCACAGAGTGCAGTGATGGCTGACTGCTTTGACTTGCTGTTTGCAGTGGATTTCGGCAGACAATGTCCCTCTTTATCAATACAACAACAGATAACATTGTAGGCAGAGTATTTGCTACCATGGACATAGTTAAAGGGGTTTGAGTAAAGATTGTGCAAATCAGTTGTTATGAATTTGATTATCCAGTTTCTCTGCAGCCTCTCATCACCCTGAGGTCCACAGGTCCATGTGTGCACCTCTACACAGTGGATTTACTCACTCAGCATCACCTGCCACATCTCCTCTGCTCTGTTTCTTAAGCCAAGCTGAGGAGGCTGTGATAGGCAAGACATGCAATCACCCGCTCACTTGCGTGCAGGGAGCTTTCAGTCACAAAATCAATTTTAATTTTCACATCTTCATTAGATCTATCCAGACAGTCCTTTGCTGGTCGAGTCTGGGCAGAGTGAAGCAGAAGGCGAGTGTGAGGTGCTTCACTGAGGAGCAGGACATCAGCGTCAATAATGTTTCACACTGGACTGTTTGTATGACCGCACATATTTACTACATAGATGTGTCCGTTTGCGTGTATTTTGTGCGTCCAAGTGAGAGTGCGATCGCAATATTCAGAATATGATCCGTCTTGCAGACAGCGACGATTGGCTGTAAGGAGTGAGGTCACTGTTTTGATCAGAGGGGGGTCAAGGTTGAACGCGACCACGCTGCGAGTGTTCGCTGTGTTCGTGTTTGCACAGAAACGAGAGCCGAGTTCAGTGAGCAGCTCATCGTGTTCAGCATCTGATCCTCACACTCACTGCTCATCAACTGACCTATATACCCCTAATTACACACAGCAGCCTCACGACGACACACACCGAAACAATCCATAGAAAGAAACTGTGAAGATGCACGCTGAGGAACTGGAAACATCCGAACTCGATCGACCATATTTATGTTCAGGAATCATGAGAGGTCGCTGTGAACTAAACATGACATCAACAACTCAAGAGGCCAAACGGAGGAAAGGTAAAAGGAGAGGAGAGAAGCAAAGCAAAATAGAAAATAATAATGTTGAAATATGAAATATGATAGATACCTTTTCCATCTGGTTGATGTATGTGTACAATATGAGCAATTTTGATGTATTTAGCTAAATAAAAAGCAATGTGTGGAGAAATAAGACACTAAAAAGAGTGTTTTTTTGAGTGCTAATAGTGGAAAAACAAAACTGAAGCATGGTTGCTAACACATGAATCATTGTTTTGCAGTAATAAAAGCGCAATGCCAGCATTTTCTGGTCATTCACACAAAACATGTAGTTCCTAATGTTGCATGTTTCTGCCCGGTTGGTAACCGAAGCCAAAGAAATAATACAAAGTACAGTAAAACGCCACAATATCATGCATGAAAAGTTAACTAAAAAAATACGCTGAAGTGTCGAAAATGATAAACTACTGCAACCTCGGTGCATGTATACGTGTAACACAGTGTCTGTGTGTTTTGCATACATATAATATAAAACGCCATCTGCCAGGACCTGAGGCCGTTCTTGCCCTACTACCCTCCTTGCTTCTCCTGCTTTGGTTTGTTTTCCTTTTTCTATCTCACTTCCCTCGCCCCTACATTGTTATTGCGAGGGGTTTTAAATGAAGAAAATAATCATCGCAAACACAGAATCACCTGATAAAAAGCTCGTATTGTATTTACAAAGAGCCAGACAGCAGACATAAAGACTAAACTAGACATTTCTCTGTCTCTGTCTATTGCACACACACAGACACACACACACACACTCACATACAAATGAGGTTAATGAAGATGAATGTAGGGGCACAGTCCTATTGACATCCTGTGTCTCTAATTGTGGCCCTGTTCTTCAAGGACAAGGTGGCAAGACAAGCAGGGAGTGGACAGAAATAGATCTGATGAGGAGAATTTGTGGAACAGTCATGCGACTTGGAAATGGAGTCTGTCTTTGGTTTTTCTTCGTGTCGAGCACAATTAAAGGCAGGAGTTGACATTACGTGGAGAAAAGCGGTGAAAGCAGTGAGGGAAAGAAGTAAATGTCCAAAAAAAAAAAAAAAAACAGAGGAGGAAGATACGTGCAGGAAGGAAGAAGGAGGAGGAGGAGGAGGAGAAGGAGGACCAGATCAGTGATCCAGAACAGTGAGCAGACAGCAGACACGAGTTAAGAGTTCGGTCAAACACAGCGGTGCATCAGCCGTCCTCACACACAAACACACATACAAACACACACACACACACACACACAGAAGATAAAGACATACCTAAACCCAGCAGTCTCAAAATCAATCAAACTGTCCACTGCTCCAAATCCATTCAAGTTTGAAGTCCTACCTGGGACGATGGAAACGGTGTCTCTCTCCCAGGACACAACGCTGACATACTCCTGCACGGCGGCGGGGATGAGGCACTTGAACACAGCTACGTTGCCCCGCATTGAGCGCTGGTCCGCCACCCGCACAGTGTAGGGCTCCCTGAAAACTACACACAAACAATATATAGATGGTATTTAATGGTATTTTCCAGCAAGGAGCAAGACATTTTTATTATAAAAGAGGTGAAATTGAAGCATCTACACAACATTTTCCATCCAGAAGATGTGTTGATGGTGTATGAACATCATCAACACACCAGCACGGCTGCATTAGTCCTCTGCCACGACAAAAACAATAATCAATCCGCGTTTGCATCATCAAAAACAACACATTAACACTCCAGAGCAAAACACCCTTTCATCAATTACCACCGCACTCCACATTTATTCATCGGACGTTACCGGACTACTCTTGTGTATTGTTTGAACTCTTCTAATCCTGCCCCTGCTTTCACCATAAATGGCACAAGCCGCCATTAAGCAGGATAATCATGGAAATTATTTTCTAGCTTTAGCATGACATCACCATAAAACAGGGATCCACTGTTTTGTTTTGTTTTTTGTGGGGTTTTTTGCACAGAAACTTCAGAGTGAGCAGCACAAACTGAAGGGTTATTGGCGCTTTGGTTTATGCAGGTTCATGCAATATTTTACTCTCTGTTGAATGAGCAGGGGGCTCATTAGCGAAATCACATGAAAGCTAGGACGTATCTGAAGGTTGCTAAGAAACTGGTTTGGAATCCCTTCCCTGGTAACAGACACGATGACAGCATGCATACATTCCTGCTGCAAGACGGGAAAACATGCACGGAAATTTACATCTTGTTTAAATAGATGAACAGAATGAACCAGAGTGCTTTTGAACAGAGTGAAACCGCCTCTATGTGAATCTGCGTCTATGTTGTTGTTAGCCGTGGATCCGAACGTGACCCCTGTCAGTCGTTCAATCGCAGGCCAAGCACAAAGCCACGGCCACATCCTGTTTGACCGTAACCTGTGCGTCAAATCTAAGAGGGCCTGACAGAGGACGCTGGCTGCAGGATGTTTGGTTCATCCTAATCCCTCGGCTCCTGAGGCCGGGCTTTTGGGTCATGTGGGAATGAAGGCAGGAACCGGCTGGCATGCAGCTCAGAGTCCTGGCTCAAATCCTCAACTTGGCACTAGTATTAGTATTAGAATGAATATGAGTATTAGTTCAGGTCGGTGTTGGGAGGCAGAATATGAAAACAGATGTTGATGGCAGGAGGGAAGGGGGAGGGACCCACTGGCCTGAATGAATGATGGGAAAGGGGGAGGGCGGGACAAAAGATGCAGTGTAAATATAATCCAGCTGTAGTTTGATCCAGCTGTGGTTTGCTGTAGCTGTTCATTGGGCAGATTTTGCTTTTTCTTCTTCTTCGTGAATCTCTTCTCGAGCTGGAAGAGCCCAAAACCCCAGATGTACCATTTTACTTTAGATGAGGTCTCGCGTATTAAAGCTGCCTCACTTGGTCTAATCAATGGAAAGCACCAATTAGGTTTGTTAATGAGAGATAATTAAAGAAGTGTGCTGTGGCTATATTTAGTCTGGCACAAGAGGACAGTTTGAAGAACGAGGGAGCAGGGAGGAGAAGGAGGACAGAAAAGAGAATATGGTGGCAACAGAGGCAGCTTCTGGTCAAAATTTCCAAAAATAGACCACCTACAATATCTGCTGGTGTTTATTAATGGACCCTTTATTCTAATGGAGATGAAAAGGCTTTTTTTTTCAGTTAATAAAAAACAAATCTGAATTTATTGCTCCAAAAATAGATATTTTTATGTACAGTAAGAGTGTACACCTTCAGTTTTAAGTTAAAATTCTAGCCGACATATAAAAATGGTGATAAGATTGCTGACACTTAAGACCACATCTCCTCATTACTAGGCAGCGAACAGCTTCTCACACCTTACAAACCTCCAAAAGTCATTGCTTGAGAAGAATTCAAGTGGCCGTCACGTTTCTGGTGGCCTTAGTTGTACTGACCTTTAACAAAGTGAAGGACGAGTTTGGTGATATAACCTACTGTCTCAATTTTCCTCCTGATCTGATCTGATCTAAAAACCACAGTGGAGGTGACACTTAACTCAAAGTACCGCAAAGATTGTGTTTTGGATTTCGTGTTCCCAGATGGTGCCGTGCCGTAGATGGAAGGGTTATGTCAGTGTAAAGTGCACTGGTTCAACACCAGCTCAGTCAGATAGGTGTGAGCAAAGGCCGAGGCCTGATGTAGTATGTGATGCAGATGTTCTCTCTGCAGACTCTGTTCTAGGTCAATCTGTGTTCAGGTCGAGGCGGGCTATTTTAGGGCAGGTGATTCTGTGTGTGGGTTGGGCTTTTTGCAGCTGCCAATCACATCTGTTCTACTTTATGCTTTCGCAACTGTCTCTTTTTGCTCCGAACGTCATCATGTTGTTGCTCACTTTGACCTTTTGCTCCACAGACACCCTCTTTTTTTACTTTCCGTCGAACTCACCAGCTTTGATGCGGATGTTGGGGCTGCGGATCTTGCCGGCCTGGTTTTCGGCAGTGCAGAAGTAGTCGTTGTCATGGATGTAGCTGTTGTAGGCGGAGGGCGAGAAGGGGTACAGCTGCAGGGTGCCATTGGCGTGCACGTGTCGGATGTGGGGCACGTCGTAGATGTCGTCGCCGGTGGCCAGGTACCAGCGCAGTATGGCACTGGGGGTGCCCCCTGCTGGACAGGGCAGGGACACCCCCACCGAGCTGGAGTAGGTTACCCTCTGCAGGGAGGCATTCACAAAGTACAGCCTGGTAGAGCCCACATCCTCACTGTGTACTGCAGGGACAAACAGACAGCATTTCATCACTTAGCAGGTGGAAGCTAGAGGCCAACAATGAGCACCTGTTATGCGCTGTACACACAATGTAAACACCTGAAAGTATGAATAGAGGCTAATCGGATTTCACCGCCATCGATCTACAGCAATAGGCGTCACAGTAAGGGGTAGAAGTTGGACAGAGTGGGAATGTCCTTCAAATGTGTGGTGAAATAATCATAACAAATGTATGTCAAATGTCCAGCTGCAAACATCAGTCATGTGATGCAGAAAGCCAGGGATTTGGGCTAAAGCCTGTGATGGTTTAGGTGGATGGGAGGAGGGGAGGAGCCTGTTACCTCCATACAGTTTATGCACACAAAGACAAACAGAGAGAGAGAGTGGGAGGGAACATGCTGATAGGTTATGTGATTGGAATTTCTATGCCAGACGCAGAGATTTAAGTCTATTTAATCTCCTTACATATTTAACACACACACACACACACACACACACACGCACACATGCACAAACACACACACACACACACGCAGGAATGTTATTCATTGGCACTCAGATTAAACACATACACCTCCAGCAGAGAAAGGAGAGCGAGGAGAGGCAAAGAGAGAAGGGGGAGGTTGTCTCAAATTTGGGGTCATTATAGGAAAAGATTAGAAGAGAAATTGTTGGGGGGGCACCGCTGATGGACAGATGTAGACTTTAACCACCGCTGATTCTAAATTATGTCATCTGATATTCGCCATCCGCCACATGTTCGCCCTCTTACAGCTGAATGCAGCACAGAAAGACTTTAAAACATCACCAAAGACACTAAAAAATCATAAAAGAGCGAAGATTTTGATCCAAATAGGAGCAAATTAGCAGTCAGTGTAGTGTGGCGGCTGTTCAAGCAGAACGGAGAGTTTAAACAAAATGGAGATTGTTTTCTCTCCTATATCGCCCTGCCAGTAAATACTGCTTGTAATGACGATATCTATTCATTAAAATCAATCAAAATAAATGACATTTCCACGAGTACAATCTGCAAGTTTGGAGATATTGACAATAGAATTACTGTTTGATTGCATGTAAATGTAATAAATGTATGTATTTAGATATAATTAGTGACTTTTGATGATGGTTCAAATCAAAGCATCAGGTGTTTACTAATAGATATATTTGTACATAATACATATTAATAATTTCATATATTTTACTATATATTTAATAAACTCATTCAGTGCATATCAACATGTTTGCAGTCCATCATTTCATCGACTGGTTGTGATGCAGTTACATAACAGCTCATAAAAAACCCCAGAAAAGTTGAAGGTCTGGGGCTAAAATGGATCGAAAAATGTGTCAATTTCTTTTTTATAATTCAGCAGAAAAACCTGAAAATGTGAAGGAATGAAACAAAAACAATGAGCTATGACTGCAATATGCTTATCACATGTGAAGTTAATGTAGTGTATATTTAATGATATAAACACCAGGGCTGCAAATGTTGTTTATTTTGATATTTTTAAATATTTGGTTAATCATTCTGGTGTGAAAAATAAGCATCACAACTTTAAATCGCATGTTTTCTCTGATACACACAAAAATATTTGATTCATCATCACATAAGGAAAAGGAAAGCAGCAAATTGTTAAAACTGAGAGGCTATAAATAGGGAACGCTTGGCATTTCTGCTTGAACATTTGGATTATGCAAGAGTTGCTTGTTATTTTTCTGTCAAGTGACTAATTGATCAATTGTTTCAGCCTCAAGAAGACAAGGGACTCCGACACTCCAATCAAACCACACGTTTGATTGGAGTTTGACGCCTCTGTGGTCGAGATCATCTGTTGTCAGACAGATTATTCTGAGTGAGTTCTCGAGTTAAAACACACTGAACCATTTGAAAGGTAGGCAGGTAGGATAATGTAAGACGAGGATATTATCTCACACACTGTGGCACTTTGTCATAACACCAGCTAACTGTTCTCATCTTCAGTGTCTGCAGATAAAACTTTGGATACTCAGACTGCTTATTCCTACATTATTTGTCACTATTAACTACCTCTTTATGACATTGTGCTGTACTCAGTAAATAACAGCATTAACGTGGTATTATTTTGGACTAATCATGTAATCGCACTGTAAGGTCGAGGGAAAACATCCCTGTTGTTGTTTTCATTGATAACAGCAAAAACCCAAAACAGTTGAGACAATAAAAACCACTTATGTGAGCTGTTGAGTTTCTGATATTGTTGCAGAGAATCACAAACGTCATCAGATATGAAGCTGAAAGCAAAGAGATCATCTGGAGCACTGAAACCAAATCAGGAGTGAAAACAAACATTGCATCTGATCACTTGATGCATTTCTTTAGCTGGCCCATCCAAACACTCAGACTTTGTCGTCATAAATGAAGCATGCTTTCAAGTTGAGGGTCATGTTGACAGATAAACATCAACACATAAAGCCTGGCAGAATAAATCATCTCCATCAACAGTGCCGAGTTTGAGCTCAGCGCACCAGATCGAAGAAAGACGCAGCGATCTTCTCCATCCAGGGGGGGGTCGGTCAGTAATTCCAGCTTCCTTTTAAAGAAGTGCTACTGCCTCTGGTCTGGAGATTGATAAAGCTGGGCAGCATGTTACAGATGGTATATGAAAATGTGTCTGGCGGTCCGGTGGTGGGCTGCAAAAATCAGGTCAGACTCCCTCCCCTCTGCAGATTACTGATAATGGCCCCTGAGCATAAAGCCCATATTAAAGATTGCAATATCTATAATCTCCCAATGGGGGGACAGCGCTAAAGTAGAGGAGTGAGGGGGTCACCCTGAGAGCTTCAGGGGGGGCTGGGCAGCAGGAGAACCTCTCATACAGTAGATTATATGGCCTGGGGGCCTGGG
>OMNN01024800.1:12133-34616 GCA_900302755.1 Chromis chromis
TGGGCACTGGGGGGGCAGGGGGAGCACTGGGACTGATGGAGCAGGAAGTGGAATAGAAAGGGGATCAGAGCAAACTCCCAGCACTCAGAGTCTGTCACAACCAGGCGAACATGCACACATGCACTCAGCTGACACACACACACACACACACACACACACACATAAATACATACACACTCGGAAAGCTGCTCTCAGCGCTCAGTCATACTGGGAGGAGACAAAAGCGGGTTGCCATGGTGGCGCTGGCACTTGAAAGCTGTAACTGAATAAAAAAACAATGCAACAATTTAACCTAACAACAGTGACCCACTGAACAACCTAAATTTAGCACCTTTAAGTCACCACTCCCCAAATTTTTGTCACGCCATCTCAAATATGAGCAACAAAGGTGCTGAGGTGAGCAGATATGTTTAAATGGAATGTATTCTAAAAGTGAGCTTCCTAAGTAAGCAGAGTGTACAGTTTAGTAAGGAGTGTGTGTGTCAATGTCTGACACACCAAAAACTGCTGTTTGGTGTGTTTAGGTGTGTCGGGCACATCATCATTATCACTTCACACCAGGTGCACTCCAACGCTCTACTGGCACAGCACTGGTTTGTGCTGGACTGACAGCGTTTCCACTCCATTTAAAACCAGCAGATGAAACATTACCACCTGTGCTAAGCGCTATACAGTCGATGGTTTGTGTGGCAGGAAAACAAAATGTCAACATTGTACCAGAGGCGAGCCGCACAATAAAGACTGCAGGTAAACATGCCGGCGTCCTTCTAATGCAGGGGTGCCCAATCCTGGTCCTCAAGTGCCACTATCCTGCATGTTTTAGATGTTTCCCTCTTTCCAACACACCTGATTCAAATGATCAGCTCATCATCAAGCTCTGCAGAAGCCTGATAACGATCCTGATCATTTGAATCAGGTGTGTTGGAAGAGGGAAACATCTAAAACATGCAGGATAGTGGCCCTCGAGGACCAGGATTTGACACCCCTGTTCTATACGGAAAAAAGTGCTGATTTCTAGACATTACAGGTTTGTCTTGAATTTATTCCAATTAGTTTTTTGATTATATTTAAACAAAGTTAAAGCTACCCTGTGGAATTTCCTTGTTGTTTCTTCCTCATAATACATTTGTAAAGCATAATTTACTATGCCAGTGCAACCCTTGCTTATATTTACATTTGCTAGCTTGCACTCTTTTTAACTGCCTTTATGAGTGCATTGCTACACTTCTTTGTGTGTTACCACCACCAGGCGATGTATCACACTGTCATAATGCATATGTGCTTGATATGTGTATCCACATGCATGATGTAAACAAATCAGTGGCCCACTATTAAAAACATTTCTTCATCGCATCACTAGTGGTGAAAAAAATCTGCAGGATACTTTTAAGGATTCAATGACAGTCATAGTAATCAATCTGGGTGATCTGTACAGCTGAGTAATTGCACAGCACTACAAATGACAAGATCATTATTTATCAAGAAAAAAGTCAAGTGTGACCCTAACCTTTTATAGATTAATTGCCAGTGGGAATGCACTTAATTTCCTAATCACTTTTTTTTTTTTTTAAGCTATGAGCGTCTTAAACAAGACATACTGAACAGCATAGTGGTTCAAATTCCAATACATTGTCTCTTTTCCCATGAAACCTTAAAGTAAGAGTTCTTCTACATCCTAAAGAAAACACTGGTGAGCAGCAAATACAAAAGTAAGAATTCCTTAACAGCCAAACAGAGGAAAAATGTGCTCCACAGCACTGTGCGAAGAATGACTCGTCTGCTGGTGATGTGTGCAGGAGTGTGTGTCACTTTATCTGATGGTGGCATATTCTTGCCCAGTCTGGGAGAATAGAGTGAGGGAGGGAGGAGAATAACCTTGACTCAGATTACCAACCAGCCCTGATGCAGGAAGAAGGAAATGTCTCCATGGCAACGGAAACCACCAGCCAGTGTCATGTGAAACTGGCGCTTGTGTCTCAGCAGACGAAGGGCTCACGCTGTGCACCTGCATGCTAAGCGGACTGCACCGCACCATGTTGCTACTCACTCAGTGCTAACTGCCATCCTCTCCAAAGGTGGGAAAATATCAGGTCTTAGCCAGACACAGCCTTGGCAAACCACACCCCCACAGTATTCATGAAGTAGATTAACTGACTTTATAAGTGTTAAACTCTGAACACCCAAGATGTATTATTACAAGCTTTCACTGTGAATGCTGCCTTATAATTCATGAATATTCATATTCGTTATGCAGAAATACATATAATTCCATTCTTCACTGTATTTTTCAACATAAAAAATAAAGATCTAATTGGTAATTAAAACAATTAAGTAAAACTATTTTACAACACACAATTCCCATTCTGTTCACAGTTATGTTTCTGTCATTTTGCCACAAGCATGTGCATATGAGAAAGGCAGCTTTTCAATTAAGTTTTAATTTCTACACCGGAGTGCAACACAAATGGCGATGAATGACCTGTAACTGTACCAGCACCAGGTAGACAAACATTCTTCATACAAACTCTCTGCTCTTGTTTGCTTCCTTCTTTCTGTGTGACATTTAAAACTCCAATTGTGAGATGTCTCCATCTGGTTAAAATAGTTGCACTACCTTGTAGTGCTTCAGGAGATAATATCCTATCTTAGTGTGCTGTGTTTGCATTTCCTCTGAAGGAGTATATGTGACCTTGACTGGATTCCATCCTTATCACAGCAGAGTCAGAGGTTCCTGCAGTTGTGTTAAAGTCCGGGACACTGTCACATGAGCCGCACTGCAGCTTCACACTGCTTCACAACACGCTGTTCACCCACAGTGTTTTGGAATCCTTAACATCACATCATCAAACACAGGTGTGCTGATGACAACATTTTCAAGACACATCCTTTTAACAGCCAAGTGTTTAAGTGTAAATCCATGTGAAGTGTATGAAAGCTTGCTAACCTACCTTTCCCAAACTCCTTTCGACCTTGCGGAAGCATTTGTTCAGGGACAAGTTGTGACGAACTGAGTTCTTCCAGCCAGTGGGAGCGTTGGAGAAATAAGGGAAGTGCTCAAGAATCCAGCCATAGATTTCTTTCACAGGCAAGGACTTGCTGGGAGACTGCTCAATGGCCATGTAGATAAGCAAGGAAAATGAGAAAGGGGGCTTAGACTTCAACGAGTCCCGCTCCCTGCCTCTGCTGTGTGATGAAGATGAGGAGGAGGATGAAGGGCCCTGGCTGGATCCGTAGTCTCCCTCTATATCAAAGAGGGGGCTGCCGCTCGGCTGAGCTTCAGGACCCCCCAGGGTGAAGTTCTGAAGCAGGTTCTCATGCAGCCAATTGAGGTTAGTGAGCTCCTCATCTTCGGTACCTCCAGTACGATCCACGCTAGTTGCCAGCGGACTGGATGCACACTCTGCCTCAGGCAGAGTTCCCACACCACAAACACCTCTAAGTCCTGTCCGCTCCTCTTGCATACCCGGAATTTCCGTTTTCTTATCTGGTGACATCCCAATGATTGGACCCATTAAATCAAAGAGGTCTGGAGAGAAAAGAGAGAGTAGGTTGTTAATATTAAACAGCTTTCGGAAAAAGACAAAATCATAGTTTTTGATAGTAATGTAATTTCAAAACAAAGTTGGCAGTATGAAATAACTGGATGCGACATTTTGGAATGATGTGCTCTTCCAAGCGTTGACCTTGTTTTCTTTCCCTGGGGGTACACCCCCTGGAGCTGTGTCTGTCTGTCTCTATTGCACTTCCTGGCCCTCTCACTGCCCCTCTCCTCCACGTCTGGTGAGGACGGAGAGGCTCTCAGCTCTCCTCCCTCTTGACTCCAGCTGAGGACCTTCGAGGACATCCTCTCAAGCAACTGAACTGACTTAAGGCTCCACTCTTCAACGCCCACCCCATTTCAGACAAGACCCAGCTGCTCGTTATGTGTAAATGAGCATGAAACCATCCGATGACTGCAGGAATGAGTGGAAGGCCTCCATCTTACAGAGTGGATGGCTCTTACAGGCTGATCTGCATTCAGCCAGGATCAAGTCTCAATTTGTCACATGCCAGAATAAGTAGCGTAAAGAGGCTACAAACCCGAGAGTTGTCAGTCATTTAACAGCACAAGAAAATTTAATAAGCCAGCAGCTGAGTATCATTATTAAATTCCACCCAAGTGCCCTTATTAATAAGACAGTGATACTTCTTTTCTTTTTACATGGGGTGTGAAGAAACATCTTAAACAACAGCAAAGACTGAGCTGTGCAAAGATAGAGATGGTCCTGCCTACACAGACACCTGTATAATTATTTAAACTAAGCTAACTATGACTGAAAAATAAGTTTTGTCCCCAAAGCAATCCGACTAATTCTGTAAAACCATAAATTACAAGCTGTGTTTTTGCGCACTGCTTCGGTAGGCCAAGAGCACAAAGAGATCACTCTTTGTCTCAGCTCACAACAAGCTTTATGTCCTGGGCGTCACCATGACAACCATGCCGTCCCTTCAATTAAGAGCAGAAATCCCACAAACAAGAGTCAATAAGAAAATAAGTAATCCATGCCGGCTGACTCTGCCACAGACGAACCCTGCTTTAACGAAATGCTCCTGCTGTACCCGTGTGTGGACAGCAGATGTCCCGGTTCTGGGGAGGTCTGGGGAGTTCTGGATCTGAGATAGGGAGCAGGATTGGAAGGCTGGGAGACGTAAAGGCTCACAGTGTGTGGTGGATAGGCATGCCTTTTCATTTCTGTGATAAGATAAGAATTGGGTCAAACTCGAGAGTGTTTGCACAGTGGCTGAGACAGGAGAGGGAGTGTACATACACACAAATCAGTTTGTCAAAGCCAGTCACCGAGGACAAGAGGGGGAGTGAGGCATTAGTGCATTTACAAAATGACCCTTCAACTCTCAATCGGGGGATAAACATATAGCAGGCAGATCCTATTTTTGTTTGAAGTGAGGTCTAAAACGAGGGTCATGATTTCTTAAGCCTTAAAAGCATGCTTGTGTGTGTATTTAACATAACCGTGTGCTCTATATATGACATAGTGTTAGACAGATCTATCCTGCAGTCTGACTGTCAATCCTCCATTGCCTATGTATTGCATTGTCAGCACCACTGAACTGTCCTTGTGTACCGCATATACTTCTGTGTTTTTTTTATACCTCCTACAAAAAGGAAGTGAGTCAATGAGCTTTCCAGGCCAAAGGCAAAGGGACGGGCAGTGTGAACATAGGAAGAGATAACAATAGGTAAAATCCTTCTATGGAAGGACAGACCAACACAGAAAGACAGCAAAAGAGAGCGCCAGCTGAGACTCAGTGGTAGTGAGGTAAGCTATGCAAGTTACCCTCAGTCGAGGATGAATCACAGCTCTCCGCAATGTAGAGCAATCAGATATGTCAGGCAGCAAGAGAACTGACCATTTGTGTTCAAAGAAAATCTCTGCTTAAGACACCAGAACACAGATATCCCTTGACATGACAGGTTCCTACTCTGAATGAATTTACAAACAGAAAGGGGACTGAGCAGAGTGACAAGTCTACAGTTTCAGAGGAAAATATAATTTATTACTCCAAAAACCATTGCAGAATATATTTATATAGATCATGTGGGTCCTACAAAACACATTTGCTGGGTATAGGTCTAATATCCAGGATGTTTGAAAAAATGTATAGGTACAGTGTATGTGTGTGTATAGAGTGATTAAAAGGATCATTAAGGGTGCCATCTGACAAGGATCCCAGGTTGTTTTCAAAATGTAGTTAAATTGACGTAATGCAGACTACTTAAAAAAACACAGAGCCCTACTTTAGGCTGTTCTTTGTGAGTTAAAGTCTAATTCCATGACTGTGTTTCCCAATACATTCTGATGACAAAGATTTAGGTCACGGTAAACCACAAGCCAACACAGGTGTGTTCAAAAATGGTTTGGACTGCAGCGGGTCGTTTGATTAAAAGGTGTGGCCAAAGTGTTTTCCAGAGTCGGATGTTCTTTCTTCTTCAGCATGCTACGAATGACTGCCTGTAAACATGATTCAGCTTTATGGATGGGAGATGCAAGTGATTAACCTTAAAGCACAAGAGAGCTTCACCTCAGTCCTTCTTCACAAACTTGACCTCTCAGCTGGGCCCTTGGGTGCCAAAGAGAGCTTATCCTCTTTTGAGTAGCTCCTCCAGATGACCGTCATTTGAATATCAACAGAAACGGGGTGGATGGATGAGAAAGCTGTCTTGCATCCAGCCAAACACAGGAAGTGTTTTAAAATGACTACAGCTGGTCAATTACCACTGCTGTTGCAATGATCGCAGTTATCATTGCTCTTATGAAAAGGCATCAAAGAGAGGTGGCTGGGAATGATGCATTGAATAATGGGACACTGGCGTGCGAAGAGTGGAGAGGGGAGAGGGAGCTAATAAGCCGGACTGGCCTGTTGACTGCTGCTCATCCTTGAAAATACACCAAAGCTGCAATGGTGGTGACCTGATGGCTCATCTGCAAGTTAAAATAGCCCTGCGCACCGCCAGCCTCATCATATTCATGTGCAAACAGGCAAGCTAACAGCAGGTGCCAAGGCACATTTTTCCCCCCTTTCAAATTGCTCTTTTATCCTGTTAAGCACTTAGCCTATTCAAAAATACACAAAGACATATGGAGATAGCTTTGAGTGGCAAATCAAGCAGTTGATGTGTCAGATATGTATGGGGGAATGTAAAGGAGATGATAGCAGCATTAAAATGAAGAGGTACTGGTTTGAGATGTTTTCTGGGAGCGAATCTCACGATCAGGACTCAGTTGCCACGGCAGCCAATGTTGTAAGGGAAGCAATTGTGCTCATGTCTGTGCATGAAGAGAGAGCTAATGTGGGGAGATCAATACAGGCGGAAAATGCTGAGGCCAGCAGTCTACTGCTGTTCTCCACAAACCTGTCTGACAAAGAGCAGTGGGAAAGGCCACTGCCAACCTGGATGTCATGGCACTTCTGACTAAGTGCCATTAAGGCATACTTTATAACACCCGATTCATGCGGCAAAGAGCTAGTTTGTCAAGCAAACAATTACGTACAATTGATCATTTTTATCTGCACAACAGTACAAGATTTCAAAGTGAAAACTCCAGGTTTTCTGTACGTAACTGCCTGGAGTTCTTGTACTGACGCCACACCCTTCTCCCAAGAAATAAACCAGTTGACACAAACCAGTTACACCTCTGTAATAGATACACAAAGGTGTGTTGCAAAGCCCCACGGTGACGGCTGTTATTTGAAACCCTAACTGATATTTAGGTGACTACCCAGTCTGGCTGGAGCTCTGAAAATGTGAATGAGACAAAGGGGAACTGAGTTAGAGTGGGAGAGCAAGAGAGAGGCTGTTCCAGGTTGAAGTAGCCAAGTGGTTCGGTTCTTTATTTTTATAGGGGGTTCAAATTATGTCATAACAAATAAAGGCTCCATTTATGTGAAGGTTCGTCAGGCTACTGTTAAAGCATTTCTAAAAGATAAATTTTTAAATAAAACTACTCAGTGGATTTAAACGATTTACTCAGTGCCCGAGGAGAAAGCAAATGAAAAAGCTTACACAAAGCATTACAACTGGCCCCACACTCGGCTCATACAAAGGAGCAGTTGTTTTTGCTCTAGTCATGTTTCCGAAGTGCTCAGTATTCACCTCGCAGTTTCAAACAGAGGAACGGGAGGGAAGGAAACACCTCCTGCCTGTTGAGGAAGTTCATTTTCAGAAAACAAATTCACATTTCACACAGAGACAGTTAGGCCCGCTCTACACCAAAACAGTGGACTCGAGCAGCGAGAGGCCGAGAGGTAGCGCTTATTAAAGCAGCAGTATTTACTTTGGCAATCTATGAATTCCATCAGCATGTAGCTTAGAGGCAGCTGACAAACACCCAGGGTAATGTATTGACAAATGCAATCATTCAGGGAAAAACAAGCAATCAAAACAATAGATAATGATTCTGTTCGGGCTCATCAGCGACATTAACTTCACACAGTGACTTCAGATACACAAGACTGCACTTTGACTGTCAACAGAGGCGAGGCCTTCCAAAGTACATGCCTGCCCCCAACCAACACTGAAACCTTATCTCTTGGGTCATGTGTCTGTAGTTCAGTGTACCAACACTCACCACCAATCAGCGTACTAATTCCCATCGCATTTGCTTTATGGTGCGAACTAGGGTCCAAAATCTTGTAAGAACTGGTTAAAAGAAGATTTATTTGAGTTTCAATATTTGTAAAAGCCCAGTGAAAATGCTTTTAACAGCTCAGTTGAAGTTTTAACATAAGCCCTCCCAGGAATGTTCTCTGTATGAGATTACTTTGCACGTAAATACTACAAGTGTTTGCAAATGGAACTTTGTTTACGAGTAACACAGGAACGACCAGTAATGCCCTGCAGTGAAATCAAGCCTTCAGTCTGGAAGTCATAATCAAACTCTGATAGAATTCTTCATAGATATCAACATCCAATACAGAGGATACACAGGGCTCCCATAAAGACCACAGCATGGAGCATGCTGCCTTCAAAGAATGAAAATATTTACTGAAGCTTCCGAAGTAAGTAAATCAACAAAAGCACATGCAATGCGAAAAAATGAGCATGCAGTTGGTAGTAGTAATATAACATGAAGTTTTGAGCTCAGTGCTCTTCTTCTGGCGGCACTAAAGGCTGTCTGCATGTTACATTACAGCCTCTCATATTCGTCTTCTGCTCTCTTCTGTTGAACATCAGCAGCTTTATGAAATTACAAGATAAAAACATAATCAACAAAATCTTGTTTATTATGCACTATTATCAGAGCTGTATATTACTGGTTGACTGATTATCAGCCTGGCCAATTATCAGATCCAATATTCAGCACTTTTCCAATTATCACCATCTTGCTGATAAAATAAATAAATTCACAAATGCGCTACTTGCAGCCGCCTCTCTATATCTGCAGTCACTCTGTGGTCTTCAGCAACGTCCCTGGTTACATGCCATGAGTAATGGTCTATCAAATAAATAAATGCGTCTTTAAATTAAACATGTTATTGTGAATTTTGACACCAAGATCTTCTTCACTGCTAATGTGGTTCCAAATATCGGTTCTCAGTCTGCTTGATTGCTAATAATTGGTAACGACCGACAAAAAAAAAACTTCTGTGCATCATTATCATTTTTTTGTGGTAATACAATACCTGAGTTTCAGTGGCAAAATGCTACTTTTTAGTACTTGCAAAACTATTGCGGGTAATATAAGTTTAGATTTTATTTTACTCACACTACACATTCTTGGTGCATGATCATCTTACATCTAATGCTCAAATGAAGTTTCCCTTTTTTTGCCCATGATATCTTGGTAATCTATGAGTATCTACTCATTGATTAAACTGTTTCAATCTACACGGCCGAGTATAAAATTCAAATAACAGTGAATCCGAGTTTACATTTCACTTTGGCGCAACACTTAACCAGCTTCTTTAATTGCTTAAGTTTTGTGAATCTCTCATTGGCACCGTTTACAAAATTTGGAAAACTGATAATATATCCTTGACAATCTTGATCGTTTGCACACAAGCTGGTCAGCCTGCGTTGTTGTTGTTATACTGCCATCAATTAAATAAATCCCGTTAATTCAGCCAAGGGTGATGAGACAAAGACCCATTGTGACACAGGACACAGCCGTCCTTCCCTCTTCCTTTCTCTCAATCAAGGAAACGGTCACATCAGTGTTGCTTTCAGTGAGGCGGGCCCTAATGGGCTGTGTCTTGAGTCCACCCCGTCAGAAATGAGACAGGCGCAGGAGCAGTCAGGGGGTTAGAGAGGGGTTGGGAAGAGAAAGAAGAGAGGGGGGGCACGGCTCACCATAGAGTCAGTGCATGACCACTGTGACCAATCAAGAGATGTAAAACAATAAGTGGCACAGACGGAGGGGCGCCACAACAAGAATATATACACTACATGTATGGGACATCTACAAATAAAAACATGCAGGGGTTTAAAGAGGTAAACTGATTTCCAGATTTGCAGAACCAAATCTCTGTCTGTTCTGCCTTTTTATTGAACTTATGACACAATAGATTGACCCCAGTTTATGAAATAGTGACATCTTTGGAAAGAAGGGGAAAGCTTGGGAGACAAAAAAAAAGATCAGTCAATTAGCTGTACCGTGATCTCTCAAGATAGGCCAAATAAACATAACATCACAAAGAATAGACAAGTTGATCATCTGAACAGGACCGAAAAATAAAATCATTACCAGTGAAACTAAATGAGGGGCATGTCTCTTCAGGCGTTTACATTTGCAACTCAAATTCAGAGCTACCACCTATGTTTGATTAGCAGAATGTCACAGACAGAGCAACAGTAGATTAAATACTCCAGGGGACTTCCCTGCTTCAAAACCACACAGGGGCTGTGAGTGGGTGATCACTTAGGCCACCACCACAAAACTAATAGACCGCTCACTGATTAGATACGGATCTCAAGTAAATCTGTGATGTTCAATTTAACATCTTACCCCTGCATATCGGGAGGAAGAACGAATCCCACACATTCTTTATATATATAAAAAAAAACATGCTATCAAGATTTTACACTTTCTTTAAAACGTATGCTGTTCAACTGTCATCTGTTTTTGATCATCTAAAACATACTGTCGAAATACCAACTTCCTTATTCTGCTAAGCATCAAATTATTTAATTCATTCCATTACAACAATAAGGGCAACGGAAAACCAACTCTTTAAAACAGTCAGTAAAATCAAAGTCAGAGGTGACTTGGTAATGACAGGCTTTTCAGTGAGCAGTAGGTTATAAAGCTTTGAGCGTCTCTATGTTGCCAATCCATGGGAAACCAGGCTCATTCTGTGTTAAGCAATCCCAAAAGTTTCAGCCACATGGCTAAGCTTTCGTAATGAATTCAAAACCACAGTCACTCACGTGTCTACAAAGAACATGGTGGATTTTAGAGGACGCAACCTTTCATTTGCTCCAGGTCGGAGTACACAATTCTGTGATAAGACTGATTACATGGCAACGCCACCATTTTAAACTGCTTATTCTGTAGCACTCTTGCTTGGATAGAGGGTAACAGCTACAATTCAGAAGTATGCATTTCCTTAAGATGTTTTATAGATTATAATAAAAAATGCTGTGATGGCTTAAAGGGAACGCAGACCTCAGATGTATGTAAAATGTACTTTGTACCCAGTGAATTCCCTCAATAGAAATGTTGCGCTGTGGAGGTCTCTTTTGTCACATTGCTTCATTGTCATACATCCTCCGCGGAACATCTTCCTGTTCTGTCATCAGTACAGTACAATGGAGTAACTTCTCAGAAAACTGACACCAGTGTGTTTACTAAGTTGTGAAAATGAAGTGTGGAATTCTTGAGCGCTCTAGAGGAGCTTGAAATATATTTGATACCACTGTATCCACTACTGTGCTCAGCTGGTGTAGAATACCCTAATAATGTGAATGAAGACTGTATTGGTGTAATCAAAACATGGACGGAGAGCATTACACTTAAGTATCTGACTATCAGGGCTTTACTCTTTGGGGAAAATAAAAATAGAAAGTATGGAATTTAGTGTTACCCAATCAAAACACTGTTTCAAGTTTTTCAATGTTCAAGCTGGCCAGCAGCCCGGGGTTTACCGTCAGGATTATATGACAACAATTCCAAATGATTCTATGACTCATTTAACAGTGTTGTAATTGTCATGTTACCAGGCTGTAAGTTTCAGTCTCAAGACTGACATTTACCTTTTCAAATCCAGTGCACTGTGACCAGACTGTGAGCATAAGAAAAGACCAGAATATTTAAAAAGACTGAGCCTTGTAATTTCACCTGCATTTCACCATTTACTCAGGTAGAAAACCTCAAATAATGGAGTAACTTTATGTATGGCAACTACAATATCTTACAGAGGCCTGTCCAGCAGCTCAAACTATCATGTTATGGTGAACATCTAAACATAATAACAACTCTACTAACTATATTTTACATCCCAGTAGTCATTAAAGCCATTTCACATTGCAATAACTACATTACTGGGTTACGACAAGACTTATTTATAGCAATGAATGTCAGTAAAGTTAGCATACCCTTGTCTATTCTGGGAGGCGACAGTACTTACCCTTCAGAGGCTTCTGTACATACAAACGTGTACATGCTCGTGCTACAAACAACAGCAAAGACAACAGATGGTTTGACCTACAATACCACCATGGAGATTCTGGCAATAAAATAATGGCAGACTGACAACATCTGTTTCTTTTTTGTGTTTTTCTAACTCTTAAGCTCCTGTTGCCTTTGTCTTGTATTTATCACTTGGGCTTTAACAACTGTCAGGCTTTTAAAAAAGGGAACATCAGTGAAGTCATAACCTCACAAAAGGTAAGAGAAATTTCCATCTTTTTTTTTTAATACACACAGAAACCTGGGAGCACATGATTAATTTTAAATGAGGTTTATCCAGTTCAGTAAATGCAACACTGGCAGACAGCAGGTACAGAGACTAACAGGGCAGGCAACACCAGACACGTGGAATAACATGAAGTATATAAAGGTAGTATACATCCAAGTAGAGTAGACAGAGATATGTTTCCTACACTCTGATATTGTTTGTAGAGCACTCTGTATCTGGGACAATCTTGTGATAATCCATTACATCATGTGCTTAGCTAGTCTGTGTAGCCTCCCAACCACTGGTACCGTCGATATTTACCATGAAATATTCAACTATTTATAGATGTGACTGGGAGATATGCATTTTACATTACCAACAAACAAAAACTAAATTAACACAGCTGTGTACTACAACTTGAGGACGACAACCAGTGACATTTGATGAAACACTGAGGCGAAAAGCAGCGGAAAAAACACGAGCGGAAAGTGCTGTTAGCAAAGAAAACTAATATGCTTTGTAGCTACTGCCAGCCACACACACTGCAGACTACACTCACAAGCAGCCACAACCGGTAACACAACGAGGCACACAAAGTTACACGTAATGACGTGGACTATTGCACAACATTTCCCCGACACACGGCACTCGCTGGGAAATAACTTAGTATTTTTGTTTGGCAATTGACAGGAGTAAGTTCACTAAAATGTAACGTTACCAGCGTTAGCTCAGCCAGCGCAACCGTGAGGCAAAGTAGCGTTAGCAGTCGCTCGGTGGGTCAGTGAAGGTAAACCTACCGCTAGCTTTAGCATAACATTTTAACTATGTGGAACAGTGGGGGAATTCTATTTCCACACACCAAACGATAACCGGTCTTTGTTGCTATAAATACCGCCTCTCTACTCTTCAAGCTTCGAGCCCGGAGAGAACAGAGAAGTAACATTAGCTAGCTGGCCACATGCTGTCGCTCGATCTGCCATGCTGGCTGCTCTAAGCAAAGTCACTTGACCACATTTACTTTTAGCTTGTTCGAAACACAGCCTGCCGAACACTGTTTCGCTACAGCAAATGTCTTTAAAAAAACAAAATAAATACTCACAATCATCCACGGCGTGCCTCGGTGCGGTGTATTTAAAGACACGTCTGCGCGCAGTTTATTCAGATGTCTGTCTCACACAATGTCAGAGATCAGATCAGCAGCTGCTTCCTCCATACACGCAGCGCGCAGATCACACAGCGCACGGCAACGCTACCAAACCCCTCGCCGTCGTCATGGCAACAGGTCCACTTCAGCCAATCACAACCCCTCCCCTCCTATCTCCCCTGGCAACTGCCGCAGCGCAGGAGCGCCGTGAACGCGCACGCCGTCCAATTTTGCATCGTGCTGGTGTGCTTTCGCTTTTACTGCCAGCTGCTTGTAACGTAGTCTACGGGAGGGAAATAGGTTTTTATGGTGTTTTGAACCGAGCGGGCAGGTAGTGTTGATAGCGAGGCAGCGAACGGCGTGAATTATTAATTAACAAAGTGTGTGAGCGATCAAACCGGACGGGTCCCATACACACATACACACACACTCCCGCGTTATTTAGGCTGCACAAACACCTCGGGGCGGAGAGAAAGGATGTGTCACCACACCCAGCCTCATGACGATAGTGGACCCTCAACAGGGCCCCTCCTAGAGTAAACGGTGACACAAGGAGCCAACATGACCCGTGGATACACAACAGACGCATGCTGGGTAATGCCTGAGCATATAGACAAAGCAAAGAAAAGAAATTGGAGCAGACAGAAAAGGACAACTATGTATTTTTCTTCCCTGTGCATGTGTAAAAAAAAGTTAAAAAAAAAAAAAAAAAAGCTCCTATCTGTTATTTACTGTGCTTTTACAGCCAAGTGTCCTTCAGGAAGCCCCAGCAGGTCAGTTGTGTGTCTCTGCCTGGCTATCTGTTGAGTGCAGCTTTACCGGCCAACTGACTTCACACCAAACTGTAACTTTCACATAATGGTGATACCTTACTCATCTCAGCCACTCTATTTCATAAGCGTACATGAGTAGCTCTCTGCGGACTGATCTAATAGCCTCTCTATTTTCTTTTACTGTCCATAAACCCGAGTGCCAGCCATGCAGCAGAGCTGTAAATACTTCTGCACCAGTGTTGATGCACACCCTTGTTGCTCCCCCACTCTCAACTGGACAAACAGGCTCGACAGTGGCGTAAAGGTGTTTTTGTGTCAGAATGAAAACCAGACTGACAGTAAGGAAAGTATTTTGTTTATCTATTTCTCGATGCCTATCATTACTACGAGGCTATTTCACTGACTAACCTGTTTTTCTTGTGTCCATTCGATCAGTAAGTGCTGATAGAATTCATATATTATGCCGATACAGAATGTGAAAAATGGCATTAAATGTGACAGTTTAATTTCTGCAGCAAAGAAGCAAGTGAAATGATTTATCCCGGTGCCACTAAATTCATTCATTCATTCATGTTTTGGAGCCTTTGCTCAGGTTGCTGTGGCATCGTTTTTCTTGTGCACTGAGCTATTCTTAGGGCCGGCAAGCAGCATAGACTCTGCCCCATTTTTCCTTCCAGTATCACTCCTAGGGATGATGAAGTTGCAAAGCTAGCAAATGAGAGAGAGAGGAGAACAAGATGCATTAATCACCACGGAAACAGCTGATTGAGGATGCCTTGAAAAGACAGACCCATTAGTCTGTGTGCCTGCGATGGTGCTAATCTGATTGTAAAACTGTTAGGCTAAAACAACATGCCCCACTGGCCACCGTCAGAGATTTTCATAACGGTACCGGAGCGCTTCCTGGACTATGTAACATTCTGTGTGCCCAGCTGATGAGGGACTTCAGGAATTATCTTTTTGGTGACATGAAAAAATAACAAAAAGTCTGAGAGAGAGTTATGAGAACTGTGTTAACAACTGGGAGAGAATAATGACAGTAAACAGCTCGCTTTCTATCAAAGAGAGAGTGGTGAAGAATAGTGGGATTACAGACTATGAGAGGAGTTCATGTGAGGCAGTAAAAGTGATACTGATGAAGGGATGAACAATGAGGAGACTAGCCTGTGATGGAGACTACTGACCAGGCATGAATGAGGGTGCAGTGTGTCTTAGCAGCCAGCCCACAGTGGCATAGCGGTCAGGAGGCCTGCTGCTTTAATGGTCCATAAATCTGTGTGGACTGGCTGGTCTGATGCCGCCCCTGTGAGACCCTCTCATGCGGAAAATGAATCAGACCATTTTTACGGATCGCAAGTGTGGAAGCTCTCACCCTCCCCTGCCCTACTGCCAGTGAGCCGATAAGAGCTGCTGCACACGCACAACACTCCATTTCAGCAGGTCTGGAGCTCATAAAACTCTCTATTAGAGACAACCTTTGTTTGTGTGCTGCCCTTCATTCAATCTGTCCTCTTGCCTTTGTTGGTCCCTCTCCCTGCGTTTTTTTTTTTTTTTTTCTTCTTCTCCTCATTACACCTAGCTTTGGTTTCTGGAGTGGGAACACAGATGCTGACACTTTGGTACACAGCCAGTAAAGAGGTGTAAACTGTCAAGACAAATCACATTCCAGAAGAAACTGCTTCCCTGCTGTAGGTATACTCTAGATCCAAAATAAGCTCTCTTTTTCCGTCTCTCTGTCAAACACACAACGAATAATAAAGTTTGCATATTCATTAGAAACCTGCTGGGTACTGTATTTCTACCTTTTTCTTTCTCCTACCTGCTCTCACTCTCACACTCATTTAGAACAATAGAGGCTGTTGTTTAATGTCAAGAAAAATGGATTCTGGGTTTCTTTGTGACATAACTGACTGGTGTTGCCAAAAATATGGCAGAGTTTATTCATTATTCTCCCAGGTTAGTTTGACTTGATGTACCTTGGACAGGTGAGGGCATTAAAGAGTGTACTATTTAAAGTGACTGTCTTGGTCCTTTCAGAGGATTTGCAAGCAGACCAACAGACAACCAGCTCCCTGAGCTAATTAGTTTGAAACTCCTTTGAAATGCGAAGTGGAAGATTCATCAAGAGAATTATGACGCAGATTAAAGAGCGTTAACACGCATGCAAAGATATGTACGCAAAAAGACGTGCAGGTGCACACATGCGTGGAGGCTTTGCGGCATTTCATTTTCCTAGATAAGTATGGTCAAAGGGGTAACTGGTTAAACAGGTAGGATTTGCATTCTCCCCAGGACAAGAGGGCAATTGCATCTGTCTGTGAAGCTGCAGAGGCCACCTGCTGTGCAAAGACATACACTAGAAGTCCTAGCAGTCCACACTTAATTGCTTTGGCTGGAGCAAAGTGCTCTTGTAAGGAGACAGCACAAAGCAAGCACCACAGACAGTTTATTTTTATCTTGAAGTATTCCTTAGTATGTACTCGAAGGCTAAATTTATGTCTCTGCAGTGAAAATAGTGTAAATGTTACTCGTACACGCCCTCTAACTGTCAGCAGAGCTATCAGGCGTGGTCAACTTGTTTCAAATTCAACACTTTCTTTGTTCTTCAGGTTTGTTTTCCCTAGAGGTTCTCCCTGCTATTGCCTGCAGTTATCCTCAACTGAAGAGCGTGTTTGCCTACAGAAGCCTTTGTTTGACAATCCTTTCTGCTAACCTGGTCTTATGAATTGTGTCAGCAGTGTGCTGATTGTGTGTTATCTGTCAGCTGATAAGTGCCTCTTTTAATGCACAGGCAATAAAATGCTCAACATGTAGGGCAGAGGAATGATCTTTTCAACAGTCAGACAAATATGCTGTAATTCCGTATTGATTCAGTCTATTTGTTCAGGTTAGATTGGGCAAACGCTTGTATGAACAGGCCCAAATGTCAGTCCGTTCCAGTGGAGGATTAAGCATGCCAGCATGAACTAAGGACAGCAAATTAAATTTTACGATCGCTTGATGAAAAAGGACTCAACTGTTTAATGAGATCCGACCGTGTAACTGATTGCTTGGTAGAATGATTTTTACCATTTTTTTACAAGTTGATTTTAATAACAAGCACACAGTAAACAAAGAGGTAAACCATTGTACTAGTTATAAGGACAAAGCAACAGAGACCTAACCAAAAGGGCTGGTTTTAGTCTTTTCAAAGGGCCAAAGCCTCCCCATTGGGCCCTAAATGTATGTGCATAATTAGTACCTGTCCTCCACATCCATAAAATTAAATAAAAATGATATATGGGCTGGGGAGTAATGGATTACCTACAATGTAGCTGCAGTAAGCAGCCATAAAAGAGTAGTGATGCTTTGTTATAGGCTGTAAAACGCCGGTCAGTTAAAGCCATGAGCCAACTGTATAATATAAAGGAGCCTACTTTTTGGCCGTGCACGACTTATTTTCAGGATTTGGGAAACTTCAGGAAATATGTGATGTGATGTAAGCATTTACACAGATTTTTTAATTTCTATTTATTTTTTTGGCCTTTTTTATGCCTTTATTAGATAGGACAGTGGACAGAGTGGGGAAGAACATGCGGTAAACGCCTGAGGTCGGAATCGAACCCGGGACAGCCGCTACGCCTTAGCACTTGGGGTCACACGACATAACCGTTAGGCTATCGGGGTGCCCATTTACACAGATTTTGAAAGAACCAGTAGTATTTTCAAAATAAAATTAAAACAGGTTGTCAGTGAAATCAGTAGTTTAAAAAAACATTTAAAATAACCAGATTGGATTCTTCTGGTATCCAGCAGATGATTTTAGCTTTAGGCAGGCAATCAGTCATTTGTAAGTCATTATACTGTATACAGTGTCAGCACTTTGTCAAACTTAACTGTGACAAGTGAAGGAGACGCTGTCCTCTCAGTCATCTGTATACCTGACAGTTAAGTTGTCACCAAACACACAGCACTGAACTTTGGTCTTTTTTTTATTGCATTGCTTCCATGCTATCTCTTTGCACTTTTAAGCACAGTAAAACTGCATGACTCCCGTATAAAGGCCTTCAAATTGCCCTGCTACAATACACCACATGTGGGGGCAATTGAATTAACCCATTGATCCCTGGCTGCTCTATTGGCAAGCTAAATTTTGTTATTCAGCCTTAATGACTGCTCCTTGAAGGCAAATGAACACTTGTAGTCAATTAACTGTGAAGCAGGAGGAGGATAAAGGAAAGACAACCCAGTCTGGCATGTTATGTCAACAGTTTGAAACGGAGTCGTGACGTCTGTGGAGAAATTCGACTGATGACTTCACTGTCAACAACAACACAACACCAAAAGCTTTGTTCTTTGACACTCCCTTATCTTTTCACGGCATCTGGTCCTCCCCGCCTCGCCTTGGTCACAAGCGCACTTTATCTTGCGGGACAATAGTGGTCTTGTGCCCAGCAGTGTTGTCTGGCACTACCAGCTCCATAGTGGGCTATGACACGTATGAGGGATCGCTCATGCTCTTCCAGCAGTGTGAATAAGTGTGTGCTGTGTTTTCTCATGTATATACAATAAGCTGCTTGGCGACGTGAATTATACACAGATGAACAACCACAGTATTATAATTAAGTACAGTTTAACCCCTTAACACTAAGAGCCCAAATAACTAAAATTCTGCCACTGCATTTTAAATGTCATTGGCATATATCTGAATGTAATAAGACATATGAAAGCACAAAGCCTTTGAATTCAAATGATACACACCATTTTAAGAAATCAATACCACAGCAACAAAAGCAGCACCGACAATGGTTCCTTACTTTGTAATAATGGTGTGTACACAGCAAAACAATGGTTTCTTACATTCTCATCTAGAGGGGCACACACTTGTTGAACCGCCATGTGTTGCCTACTGTTTTCACCACAAGAGCCCAATTAACAAAAAACAAAATGTGGCGTAGCAGCACTTGAAACAGAATTTAAATTCCAATTCACAAGCAAAGAGATAAGTTTAGATAGCACAAAACTGAAAGTCTGGAAGTCATGGATACATGACTGAAACAGATACAGAAAATAAATGGGAAAAATGCTAACTAGTAAAAGTACATGCATAAAAGTAATGCAGAAATGATTGAAACACACAAAAATGACTGTAAAGATTGGGTAAAAGTAATGGATAAATGGTCAAAATATGTTAAAAAATAATGAATAATTAATGGAAATAGCTAAAGCAACAGAAAAAGAAGGAAAGAGAAACAAGAGACAAGTGATATATTTAACAAAAAGTAAAAGATAAGTGGTTGAAATACCCAAAAGTAGTGAATAAATGGATTAAATGACGCATCGAAACCATATGGTAAGACAAACAAGGACAGAAGATTACAATCATAAAAAGTAGAAATCGATATAGTTAGAAATAAGTAGTCAAAATTTAAAATTAGTAGATAAATTATGGACATAGTTTAGTAAGAAAATGATGATTGGATAAAGGGTGCAAAAGTAATAGTAGCAGCTTTCAAATAAAAATGTTACCAAACTTAATTAATCAATTAACTTAATTGTATGAACAAACCATTTTAACTGCCACTATTATATCTACTTTTATGTAAGTGTTAATTAAATAATATCCCATTTAAAATCAGTTGAACACAACACACGTCAATGAAGGGACTTGGGTTATTCACCTGTGATCATGGAAGCAGGTCTGACAAAAAAAAGGTTAGGAACCACAGCTTAGGATGTTCAGACAGAAGTACAGACCTCTTGCAGTTGCCTCTGCACTATGCATATAAAGTGAGTGTGACCTGATGCCTAAAGGGGCAGCATATACCCCGGCTGGGTCTACAGGGAGCCTGGTTGCGAGGCTGTGAGCGGGCACACGGCTGTGGTGTAGAGAAAGTGGTGCAGTGACTCTCTGTGCCTGGCTGAGCACTGGGTAATGAAGCGTGGCAGAGGAGAGAGGAAAGGAGTGTGTCTGCAGGGTAGGCATGGCCCTCGTGTTCCTATGCAACCAGGGCGGATGGCTAGGTGATGCAGGACCGCCTCTGTTCTGCTTACTTGTCATGCTGCTGCCACGCTTTCTTTCCCTCGTTCTGGATAGTTGTCCTTTGCTGCTTCTTTTCCCATCCCTCTTCCCTCCCAACATATAAACGTGACACAGTCAAATATTCTGCCCTTATTAAGACAAAACACACAATGTCTCACACCTAATCAGACTGAATAATTTATTGCAAATTAATAAATTAAGCAAACATTTCTGTGTGATCTTAAATCAGCCTATGAGGAACATATTACGTTGAAGTATTTAGATGTGAAATCTTCTTATTTATTTAAATTAGACTCTTGTTTTCTCAATTGATTTCTGCTCCTTGGTGTCTGTGAGACAGTTGGCTGCATTTGCCCTTTCAATCAGAGGTCTAGTGAGAGCAGATGCGCTATTGTTTCAGAGGTGGTGTCTTGACTGAGATACTTTCCATAGTAAGAAGCGCCTCCTCTCACCCCACCCTCTTTGGTGCACTTTTCAATTTGCATATGGAAAAATAGCAGTTATTAATAACAAGGGAAATTCACAAAAACAAAAGAGTGTGAGATAAAAAAAAAAAAAAAAAAGAACAAGGATTGACGAAATCTTTGCCGTCATTTGCCTAATTCTTCATTTCTTAAACATGCGCAGTTATCAACAGTCATTAGGAAGTGCCTATGTGGCTTATCTCCATGAGCTCTAGCTTCTTTCCAAAGTCCAAAAACATGTAAGTTATGTTAAATAATGACTCTAAATTGCATAGTTGTGATTGTGAGTGGTGTTCTCCGCTGACCTGTCCAGGATGTGCCCTGTCTGTAGCCCACTATCAGCTGGGATAAGTCCCAGCTCCCCCCGTGACCCTCAGAGGATAAGAGGGTATAGTATAGATGGATGGATGGATTAGAAAAAACACAGGGATAGTGATGCCCCTGCCCTTTGCTCAGAACATGACTACAGCCTTAGTAAAGCATGCACCTCCACAGGTACCAGAAAATCATTAGCCCTGTGCATCACCCAATACCGGCTGCTCCATGAGAACAGGATTGATTAACTCAGTGTAAACTTTACGTGCCCCCTATTAGACTTCCTATTTATTCTGTCCAATGTCAGAATGGCCGTGGGAGCAGGAATTCTGTTGTAGGAGAGCAGAGAAGTGCAAATATTGTGGTCCAAGTTACACTTCGGATATGAATGAAATCCTACATGTCAATTTTCCACTTTGCCGTGTAGTATATCTGCTGTGCCAGAAGTGTCAAACAGTACACTCATTTCCCACAAACTGTCCTTTCACGCTGGGATGCTTGTCAGAAAAAATAATCTCGATGAACTGGAAAGAGAACAAACCTTCTTGCTCTACAGTAAGACACTGTTTGAATGACTTTTGATCTGTTCAACATGGGGAGTGCTGTGTTTCTCAAAGATTTTGATAATGGCCTGGGTGGTCGCTGGGACATAGTCAGGAACTGCACTGAAACACAATTTAATAAACTGTTGTGTATATGCGTCAGCCTCCTTCCTTAATGTGTCCTTGTTTGACTGCATGTCCTGTAAGTAAATAAATAAGAGCTTAATAGCAAAAAAACCTAACTAAATAGCAACAGAGAAGCAAGCGACAACCTATGATTATCCTTTAGTGAATGATTTTCCTCCTTGAAATGGCATTACATTACTACAAAGACAAACTCTTAACATATTATCATCTATTGTGCAGCCACACATTTCCTGTGGGCAACAAGTGTGGATCTATTCTTAGCCGATGGCCAGGGCTTCAGCACTTTCTGCTCCCGCTTCTCATAGGTTGGACGGGATGAGGTGTGATGCAGTCCTGCCAGGTCCCACTGTGTCAGCGTAGCCCGTGTCCAGCTGTAGAGACGGTGGGGCCCGTCAACCATCTGTCCCAGACCAGCAGATTCAAGGCTCAGTCCCCAGAGCGGGGAACGAGGGGGCGGGAGCGTGGATGAGGTCGGATGGGGGAATCAGCTTTGTGTTGCCATAAAGCTGTCTTTCCTCTCTCCTAGCAACGGACTCCCATTTCCTTGGTTTTGGGCGGCATGGTCCTGTTGGTTGGTGTGCACGGCCCCCTTACTCACTCTCTCTCTGTCCTATTTATGGTAATGAGCCATCTGCCCTCTCTGTAACAGCCGCCCAAATAGAGGAGAGGCTGGGAGGCTG
>OMNN01024800.1:34636-46505 GCA_900302755.1 Chromis chromis
GGGTGGGTGGGGGTGTCTCTGACAGACAGGAGTCTGAGACAAAGACGCTTATCCTGTTGTGTCTGCCTCTGCGCCAGTGGATGCCTTCAGATATGGACTCGATGATGACTGAGAATGGAGGAAATCCTTAAACAAGACAGAATAAAATGTGAAGAAGGGAGGTTTATTTGAAGAAAAGGGGTTAAACACTGACTCTGTGCGTTCACCTGATAGAGAGACAGCGTCACAGTGAGACAGAGAGTGCTTCCACCTGCAGGTCAGTGCATTAAGTTGTTCAACACAAAGAGTATTTGTGATGCCACTGCAAGGATGACCCCCTCCCCAATTACACACACACACACACACACAATATTGACTCCTGAGCTGAATATTACACAACCCTACCATTATTCAGAGCTGCTATATGGATGTGCTTCTGTGACTTGGTGACACGGGAGAGTGGTGGGCACACCAGCCAATACAGAGCCACCCTGCATTCAATAGACCTCTGTTGCCACTGGATACTAGATTGGTTACCAAGCCAACACATGTGCCTCACTGTCATATCTCCAACAGATTAGTGTCAAAAACAACAGAGATCTTGACAGTTAGGCTGTCCACGTTTCAGGTTTAGGTAAAGCAATATGTTTCAGTATGTTTTTATCCAAAAAGGACTTGCGATTCAGCATGAAAAATGGAAGTAAACAGCACATCTAAACGGAGATTATGTAAGACCGGGTGAAAATTGTTCCTTCTGGCCATAGCAACACTGACTTATCAACAGAGGACAACAGCTAGTGCATCATGAACACAAAGGTAATTGGTTCAGACAAAGTAATCAACTTGTATAAATCTTGGATAACTTGCCGCATAGCTGCAGATTTATCAATACAAGACACAAGAGGAAAAACTACAAAATCTCTTTCAGTTCATGACATAACAGTCGCTGGCAAAGGTTTTTTTTTGTATAATACAATGTCCAACACAAGACTCTCAGCTGACTCCTTTCATGAAGTCAATCACCATTAACCTCATCAGACAGACAGACAGACAGATGGGTCAATGACCACAGAGCAACAAATCACAGATGGTCCTGCTGCTACAGGCCTGAGGTTGATTGAAAGCATGAAACAAAACAATATGAAAACAAACAGATGCATGGACAGAAAATATAAATACTATCAATATGTATGAAAACTAAGAATACTGCACCAGATGTAAGGATGCTGCCACTTCCAGTTGCAGGGGAGCTATGCAGCTCAGTGTGACTCATTTGCTGTAGGTAGTTAATTAGTCAGAGGAACAGTATTCATTTAGAGCAGCCAAAAACTATGCTAATTAATTATCATGTTGTCACTAGAGGCGCATATTGATATCCTACAAGCAAATATTTACATAATACAACACTGAGCGGTGTAATAAAGACTTAGGTTTCAGTCTATCGTCTTTAGTGTATTTGGCAATCTGACACAAACAACACTGTTGTCATGGCAGCGTCCTGGGGCAAAGGGTCTGGAAAGAAATGACAGCTTATATTAAAGTGACTGTCAAGAGCGAACATTCAAGATGTTTGACGAACAAAAAAGCTAATATTTGAGCATCACTGATATAAAAAAAAAAATCAAATCAAGGTGAAGCATCTTTCAGACAATAGAGACAAAAAGACTCCACAGAGGTATCCTATGATGCTCTTCTTATGCAGCATGGAGTGAATCAGTCAGATAGAGAGGTGGAGACATCTAGTGGACAACCAGGCTACTGTGCAAGAAAGTAACATAAAACATCAATTGTCCCTTTACATAGGAAACTGAGGGGACTGATAATAAACTCAAACTTATTAGCAAAAATCAAAAAATCAACTCATGATGCATATTTGGTTCTTCTTCTATGTCATTTTTCTCTGTTAGCCTAAAATACTTCTTGTTTTTCACAGAAGGCATTTTAACATGTCACAATAGGAACAATACAGGTACAAATAATTTAATAATAATGGTTTAATTCTGCAGAACTTCACATATACAACCTATGATTATGGCATCTGAACAAATGTACAGTTGTGAAAATATAAGTTCTCTGGAAATTACTAGCTTTGTAAAATATATTTGGACAAGCAAAAATTGTGATCCTCTTTAAAACAAGGAAAATGAGCTTTTTCAGTCATTTAGTGAACACAAATATCAATAAATGTAAATGTTAAATGGTCTGCACTTATATAGTGCCTTTTTCTACCTTAGTGGTACCAAAGCGCTTTACAATATGTTTCTCATTCACCCATTCATACACACATTCACACACCAATGGCGACATTGGATGATATTCTTCTGTTGAAAAAGTAACTACACCCTTGACACCAGAAGCTAGCATTGCCCCCTTTAGCTGAAATACCTTGTTGTAGGTGTTTTTATAATTATCCAACAGTCTCTGACATTGAACTGCTGAAATGTTTGACCACTCCTCTATGCAACGTTTCTTCAGTTGCAAGATGTTTGAAGGATTTCTTATATGTACAGCCTATTTCAAATCCCTCCACAACATTTCAATGGGAATCAAATCTTGGCTTTGGCTATTCCATAACCCTCTTTTTCTTCTTTATGATCGACTCCTTAGTGCATGTTAAAATGTCCTTATGGCCATTATCCTGTTGAAAGGTTCACTTCCAGTTCAGCTTCAGTTTTTGGACAAATGGCCTCACATTATCTTCATGCGTCTTTTGATATGATGCAGAATTCATAGTTGAATCAGTGACTGCAAGCTGCCCTGACTCAGCAAAGCAACCCCTAACCACCTCCATGCTTCATAGTTGAGATTCTTCTCCTGAAAGGGTGTCTTTGATCTTTGCCAGTCATGTCTGTTGTTACTGAGGCCAAACAACTCTGTCTTTGATTCATCTGTCCAGAGCACATTATTGCATAAGGCCTGGTCCTCGTGTTTATTTGCAAGGTCAAATTAGTGCTGTTTCTTTCTAATTGTAGACACATGGACTTTGGCACCAACAGTTGCAAGAGTTACCTACAGATCCTACAATGAAATATTGGGGCTCTTGGACACATCATTGCATCAAACACACTCTTCTTGGGATGAAGGATTTATCTTAAATAATTTGAAGATCTTTACAAAAGTAACTTGGCTAGGTTATGCTTGGCTATCCATAACCTTTATTCTGAAGGCCTTAGAGAGCTATGACACCACACAGTTCAATAGCAATGGAAACTCCAGATATCAGGTTTAAATCAAATAGGTTGTTCCCATCACTCCCTAAGGAGGCTCTAATCATTGACATCTAATCTGGACCTCCAAATTCCAATTGTTGACAAATGACAAATGTAGGACTTCAGTTTTCATCATTTTTTCCATGTTATTTATTTGAGTATACCAGCTTTATATATTTTCACATATGTCTAAAGTGATTTTCATGGAATGCAGTTGATTTTCACATGTGAGATCCTATTCAGTGTGTTCATTTGGCATTGCTGCATAGCACCACCATCAGGCAAAGTGCCAAAATGTCAAACTGCAATATGTCAGGCAACAATTCACCTGCAGTTGCAAATCATATGTAAATTCTTTATGATATAGAAGCTTTCAGAAGGTTCTAAACCTCAGAGTTAGAGTCCAAATGTAAATTATTTGCTGTCTGATTCTAGTCTATAATAACACTGCTATATTATTACGGTTTTACACGGCAGCATTTGTGCAGTCAAATTGACCTAATGTTTACTTTATTCACTTACAATGAATAAAGTAAACATTCATAAGAGAGGTCAATCTTGGAAAAGAGATTTTAATCTCAATGAGTTTTTTACCTGGTTAAATAAAGGATAAAGAATGTTTAAGCCAAGGTTGCTGTGATCACAAAACTATAGATAACAAAGGAAAAAAATAAGCCCATTGGATTCTGGAGTGGCTCACTCACTTCAAGGGTATGAGTTTTTTTTCCACCTGATAAATTAAACAAAGACTCTGTGAAGATGTTTTGTGTTTGAACAACCAAACAGAGAAAATAAGTTACAATTCTTTTCTCAGGCATAATGACACAAACCTCTAAGCACCCAGCAGTCGATTCCACTGAAGACTGAGCATCATTTCAGTTCTTTTCTTTCTTTAGTGTAGATCACACGTTTTCCTTGATTGAAAAGCCTTCAAAATGGCCCATAAGCTGTAGGTATTAAGGACATGATAAATATGGGTAAACTGTAAACACTTGAATTCCTTTTTATGGATTCCACGCTGTCATAATATACACAGCACCACTGCAAGCAGCAGAGAGCAGAAAAAATGAAAGTACTCTGGGTAAATAATGTTCTCCGGGGAAGATTAGAGTATCTTTTGGCTGATCTGTTGGACATAAAAAAAAGATCAGTCACCCTTTTCCATCCATTTTCTAGCTGCTTATACAGGCCAAAGTGACAGTTGTACCGGGGCAAGCAGAGCTGTTGAGATATCAGTCGGCTGTGCCAGGAGCCCAGAGAGCTGCAGCAGGCATTTTTAGTAGGTGCCAAAAACAGGCTTGTTGAAATATGAAGAACCATTTGTTCAATATAAAAGTGTAGAGTTGCAGCAATTAAGAGATGAGCTGTCAGCTATCAAATTAACTATTTTAATGGTTACTTAATCAGTTTAAATATTTTTTAAGTTCTCTGATTCCAGCTTCTTAAACCTGATTATTTTGTGGTTTCTTTCCTCTTCTATGACAGTAAACTGGATATCTTTGGGTTGTGGACAGAAGACATTTGAGGACGTCATCGTGGACTTTGGGAAACACTGATATTTTTAAGCATTTCTGACATTTTTTAAACAAAACTAATCGATTATTCGAAAAAAAATAACCAACAGACTAATCAAACGATTGTTAGTTGAACTGTTTAAAGCTCAAAACAGACATGTTGACGTACAATATATAATCTGGACTACATATATACAATATGAATCTCAAGATTATTAGCCAGACAAATAATTAGAATTGTAAAGCACACTATTAATTCCTATCTGCCTTCTCTCCTCTTCTTGAGGCTCAAGCAGTTTTCTGTAGCCTGTGGTTTCCTACCAAATGTCATGGACAGGACAACTGCTGAGCAACAATCCCTAATCCAATCACAGTTTATTTAAGTAGATGATGAAAAACAGATTAACTTTAGATCTAACTTTTCAAAATAACACTCAAAATCTTAATCTTTGTTGTAACAGGCAGCCAGTCATAGCATGACAACATAATGTGGGTTCTTTTATATATTAGTGTCAGACAATAATAATGAATTTAAGAAAGTATTTTAGGTCAAATTCCTTTATCAACGTGTACACTGTAGACCATTTAGGTTCATTCAGCTTAGAAACATTTTTTTTAATGCTGCCCTTAAAAATGTGAGTTCACTGCACTTTGGTCGATATATTAGCTCATCTTATGAGTTGTGAACGTGTAAAACTAACTGAGTTAAGTGAACTGAATTAGAGAAAACACGTTAAATAAACTTAGGATATTAAGTTGAATCAACTAACGTAGATACATACAGTAGGTTTTTAAATGAGAAAACGTATAAGGAAAGAATGTCTGTCTGTAGAGTTTCTTCTTTACCTAATGACCTTTACGTAATGAAAACAAATTCAACCAAATAAATAAAATCACAAACATACAATACAAACAAGATAAAACAGTTAGGTCAAGTCGAGTCACCATTTTTTATACAGCACATTTAAGACAACAGCCAGTCAACGCGCCTTCCAGTAAAAAAGATTATGATTAGTGTTACAAAAGTAAGCTAATGAGTTTTAATATTGTAGTTAAGACCCTATGGCGTTATTTATGGTCTGATTTTACCTGAGTAATTGACAATTAGGGATTAAAATCCTACAAAAATGATAAAAATACAACTTTACCTGCCTATAATACACTGTAAAACGGAGTCCCTACAGTGTTATTAATTATGGGGAATAGCTTCACTAATGTAATAATATAATAGCAGGCTACAATAAATTATGGAACTTAACCTAACTAATATATCATATCCATATGTAAACTCACCATGCCATAACTGTACTTATCCATATGTAAATTTCACTGTGTCATAATGTACATATCCATTTGTAGATTCATCATGTCTGGTATATTGTCTCTGTGAAGCCTTTTTTATTATTATATGTTTTTTTTTTGTTTTTTTTTTAGCCCTGTTGTACTTTTTGTAATTCATCATCTGTATCCAGCTGCTGTAACATGTGAATTCCCCCAGTAAGGGATCAATAAAGTTGATCTGATCTTATCTTAATAAAGTTATATAATAATAAATACTATTGTTAGACTTTACAGAATTATTATGAAGATTAACCTGACAAAAATGCATCCTGGGAAGTCTGCTTATATGCTAGTTTTTCTTGATAAATAAACTCATTTAAGTCAAAATGAGTCAAATTGTAAGAAAGTTCTATAGTAAAGAAAATAAAAAAGTATACATTTTAAGTTCAGTTAAATACAAATTAGCACAACTCTTATATTTACATTTAGTAAACTAGAAAAGATTATTTGAATTCCTCAGTGATGTTTTTGGTTCCTTCTCACCGTTGCGGACTGCTTGCTTATAGGGAATCCAAAAGTGTTTCTGGATTGTTGGGTTTTCTGTTTTCTGTTTCCTGTATAGTTCTTCCTTATGATGATAAGCGCTATGCGATGACGTGTTGTAAATATGCGCTTTATAAATAAAATTGAATTGATTTGGTTGGATTTTTAACAGTCATTTATCACAGCATACCTGACATGCCCTCCTACCAAATGAAGAGATACATTACCCAGAGAGTCAGCTCTGTGGTCATCAAAAATTCAAGTGTCTCCTCCATTCATCAGGGCTCAGTCTACAACTGCTTAACCAAACCTTATCAGCTGTAAAGTCGAATTTCAAAGGGCTTCCTCTGCACAGATAGCGATGCTGCTCCGCTCACAGCTGGAGACGATGGCACAGAAAAAAAAAACTACAGAAGACTTTTAATTCCCAAACTATATAATGCTCCCTACTGATAAAGTCCTGCAGCTTTATTCTCTCTACTGTCACCTCAGTGCAGCCTGATGAACCAGCAGAGGATGCAGCTTTTAGTTAAAGTTCTTCTGCAGTCATTTAAGCAAGTTGCATTGAAAAGCATGATTTTTTTTGTGCTTTAGATAGGAAGAAATTAGTCACACACGTACTACACACTGCTATGAATCACACTCTGTATGGTTTCAGCGTAATGTCGCCGATAACGGGAATGAGAAGACCGAGCAGGGAGGGAGGAGAGGGAGGGAGCGTCGGTGCGCTATGCGGGGGGATTGCCTACACCCTTATACAGAGTGTGCGTATGGATGTGAGAGACAGAGTGACGGGGGTGATACGAGAGAGAGAGAGAGAGAGAGAGAGAGAGAGAGAGAGAGAGGAGCAGATATCAGATGCACACAGAGCTTCCTTCCACAAAAACATTTACAAAAAAAAAAAAACAACTCCTCTGCTGGAGACTCAACAGCTGGATGGCAATGCAATTAACGGCGAGCGAGCAATTACTGTTTCTGTGGATCCGGACATCTCATCAAGCTTGCAGAAGGCTCAATTAGATTTTTTTTAACAACCTATTTCCTTTTATTTGTATTATTTTTTCATTTCTGCACACGTCGTTTCTGTGGATTCTATGATGAAGGCGGCTGGAGCTTAGAGGACGGAGTGCGTCAAGTGAGCGCACGTATCCAACAAGTGGATGCATGAATTCGCTTCCCGGCAGCAGACGATTCTTGGATTCATAGGCGGCGATTTTTTTTAAATTTATTTATTTATTGCTCACATAACATACAACCTGGGCTAAATTAGCTCAGATGTGGAGCTTCCCTGAGCCGCTGCTGTCGTCTTCATGTGCGCATTTTCTTCGCTAGTCTTGGCGACTTTGTGCATCATTGTTCTCCAAGCTTACACCAAAACTGCAATGAGGTAGGACAACCCCCCCGCACACCACTCACATTTATTTTCCCCCTCCTCTTCATTCATTGACCAAAAAAAGAAAAAAAAGAAAGAAAAGGAAGATTTAAGGCTGCGGAATCCGCCGTTTTCCCCGCTTCCTCGCCCCACACCTCCCCACACCTCCTCACATCCATGGACTCGCTCCTCCGGTTCCCTCGGCGACCGTGAGGTGGAAGTTGGGATCCTCTCCGTAGACCTGTTTTCTGTATGACGAGGGCGCAGGTGGCGCGCAAAGGTCGCAGCCATGCCGATGCATCCAGTCACCTCCACGTTGATGTACCGGGGGATCTGCACCATCCCCGACATCCTCTCCTACAGCGCCCCGGTGAACCTGCCCGAAGACGAAGTTGAAGGTGAGGTCGCTTACCTGTTCAGTTGGGGGGAGTGGGGGGGTTGAATCAGTGCGAGCAGGGCAGGTTGTGGCTGCTGGAGAGCTCCTGCTGTGGAGTTTCTCCACAAAAAAACACAAAAAAAGACGCGCGTTCAGGACCTTGGAGAGCTCTGATTTAGACAGGCACTGGGGAGGACTTGGATTTCAGTGGGTTGCATGTAATTTCCCTGCTTTTTCTGATCCTGCTAAGATGAAACAGAATGTGCAACACACTTTTTAATGACTGTTATTCTGTTAAATCCAGTAAAAAATATACATGCAGCAGGCTATTTCCTCTTAATGTGAAGCTGGTGTGGTTTTGAAAAAAGGAGAATCTGTCATAAAGTCTTGCTTCCTGATGCATTTGCTCTAACTAGTGGGTGGGAATTGGGTTTGTGGATGTTTCCATCTTTTCTGGAGCAGTGCAGCCTCATTTTTTCTTATTTTTTTTTGTCAAAAGAAACATCTGAAACATCAATATTCATCCTCGTACAGCACTGCAGAGCCAAAGAAGAAGGGACATCCACTCCACTGCTGCTGCTGACACAAACCCCTAGCAGTTTGTTTTTCTTTCCCAACATCTAGAGAATATCTCATGCCCCGGAGCTGCTTGTGATGTGAACCTGCGACATCTTGCACATTATCATGCAGCTGCCCTCCAGACATGAGTGAAGTCCCAAAGCGTGTGTTGATGACAGTAAGTTCTGTTGCTGTGTTTCCAGCGCGGTGACGCTGTAAAAGGGGGAGCTGACGTTATCTGTTATTCCTCACTGCACTCCTTGTTGCCTTTAACAGTGGACACTCGAGACATATTTCACCGCCTTGATGCATTCCCGATAAGGCCACGACTGCAATGTAAATGTGTTAATTACAAACGAGCTGCTTCTTGTCTGTGGATGTGGAGACCAGAAACAAATTCGTACCTGCACACACATTACAACAGCGCTTTTGTCTCACAGAAGCAGTGTTTTTTTGCATCTGCAGCACTCACAAAGACACACATAATAAGGTTTGGGAGCTGCTATTCATTGCTGAGGTTGATATTAATTAGAAAAGCCTGGTGGAAGAGGCCAAATACGGATTGGTTCCGACTCCCAAAAGGTGTTGAAAAGGCTGAACATCCCTGGCGCTTTTTTTTCCACACAACACCTGTTCCAGAGCAGCAGAATCCATCCAGGAAAAACAAATCGATCTGGCTGATTTTCAACTAACATTGTGCGTTTTTTTTTTTTCATTTCTACTTTGGCATCCAGCAAAACTGACTCCGTGATAAAAAGAGAAATGGCAACATGTCAGTGCCAAAAGTGATCTTTGCATGATTATAGCGTTGCATCACTCGGCGCTTTATTGTCAAACATGATTTCCAGTGTTCAGAGACCTTGTACACAGCGGCACACACAAAAAAAGATGGTTGCCTCATATTTCAGTCACTTTTATTGACACTAGAAGAAGAAGAAGAAGCTTCTGGTTGCTGAGATGGAAGAATCTCAGTTTCATTTTCACCCTCCTACTTCGATTTCCCATCAGCTTTTTTTTAACCTTTAATTACACAAATCCTCCTGTACCTGCAGCAAACAAATCGAGCAGTTTTGGGGCTTTAAAGCTCAACTTAAATCTGACTGGAGAAGCATTGGGATGCTTTGCGGAGAGCCTGAGGTTGTGCAGTTAACAGCAGTGGAGAGCATTAGTGCTCCTGTGTGAGGGATGTCTTGCAGGTTGCGAAAGAGGCAGACTTTTAAAAGGGATTGTCACCGAGGAGATTGAACGTTGTTGTTGTTCTTGTCAAGAGTGGAGCTGAGGTTTCACGGCTTTTCCTGCTACAGAGTGCAAAATGGAAAAAACACTGTATAAACACGACAGGGCTGATTGGTACAATGATTAATCGCTCAAAGAGGTGACTGTATGAATAGTTTTATGTAAGGTTTATGCTCAGGTTTTGGAAGCAATACTGCAAGGACGATGCTGAAAACATCATGTATCATATTGCTGCATGCTTGTTTTGGATCTTTGCTTATACTCACCAAACTTTGTGCATTGTTTACCAGCTTGATCCGTAATGATTCGGCTTCATTTAAAGAGAGCTGCTCAGAAACACGATTATGGCGTGTTTTAGAAGTCAGCTGCAAAATATGATGCATTACTGCAGTTAGAGCTGACAAGTTTTTTTACGCTGCATTACCCTCTGAAGTCCCAAATAAATGTTAGGATTGCTGTTAGTGGAGCTCAGAGATAGAAGTTTAACAGGAAACTAGACCTCTTTTGGGTCTAATTGGCACAATATTGCAGTGGAATAGAATAGAAAATACTTTGTTGATCCCCCAGGGGAAATTAAGAGAGTAAAATGACCACCACCACAATATAGAAATATTATAGAAAAACATACTAAGATGCAAAATGCAGAATGAAATGTAAAATTTACTATGAATCAAAATGTACTAAGTTGAAAAATGCACCATATAGTGTCAAATGCTAACAATAAAGGTGCAACAAGTAATGCAACGAGTGCAACAGCAGCTGAAAAACAGTTAACTGCAAAAACAACAAAGATGCATTAGATAGATTGTCTAGATTAGAAGATTACAACATCAATATGTAGGAAAATATCAGAATGATTCCTATGCAAACATTCATCCATCCATCCGGTGTGTCCGGAGGGCAAACGCCATTTTGGCAGACCCTCATCACCCTCTCCACGCAGATTTTCGGCTTCTGCCATCAGGGAGAAGGTTTGCCTTCTCTAGGAAAGCAAAGTCAAACCGGTATATAAAATCATTTGTACCATTAGCCGTTAAATATTTGAACCAGCTCTAAACATTGCAATTTGTAACTTTCCAGGATGACATCTATGGGTTAATTGGGTTATTTCTTTTCTTTTCTTTTCTTTGAATATGTCTTATTTTACTTATTGTTCATTTTATTTATGTGTTGGCTGTGCCAATGGCTGCTGTAAAACGAATTTCCCCCCGGGGATAATAAAGAATAATAAAGAATAATCAATCATCCAAATTGCGTGCAGATTTATTGCTACTGATTGGCATATATAGCAAATCCTAGGGAGTTTTTGGTTCCTTTCCACCGTCGCGGACTGCTTGCTTATAGGGAATCCAAAAGTGTTTTTGGATTGTTGGGTTTTCTGTTTTCTGTTTTCGTCTTCCTTATGATGATAAACGCTATGTGATGACGTGTTATAAATATGCGCTTTATAAATAAAATTGAATTGAATTGAAATCAAGGTGGTGACAGAGACAGTCACTCTGATCACATCTTCATCCATCCATCCATCCATTATCTATTCACCGCTTAATCCTCTGTAGGGTCGTGGGGGGGCTGGAGTCTATCCCAGCCGACCTACGAAGGTAGGGGACACCCTGGACAGGTCGCCAGTCTGTCGCAGGGCTACACATAGAGACAGACAACCAAGCACACTCTCATTCACACCTACAGACAATTTAGAATCATCAATTAACCTCAGCATGTTTTTGGACTGTGGGAGGAAGCCAGAGAACCCGGTGAGAACCCACACTGCACAGGGAGAACATGCAAACTCCACACAGAA